>CM035107.1:14567725-14602725 GCA_020205505.1 Panax japonicus | reverse complement strand
CCTACGGGCGTACTTGCTCAAGTAACAAAGGCCCCGAAACAAGACTACTCACGATATATATTCATTTTTTTTATTTTTTTATTTTTTTATTTTTTTATTTTTTTATTTTATAAAGCTTATGTACCCCACATTTATCCCCCCCAAACTTAGTTCTTGCTCAATTCTTCGTCTTTACTGCCTATCCTTGTCATTTTCTCATTTACACTAGCATTATCCTCTTGAAACTCCTTATGTATCAATTTGAACTAATCAGTCAACATAGGTGTTATTAACGTGCTACCCTTTTTATACCAGTTTCAAACAAGCACAAGATCCAATTCATAACAAGAAATCACATCAAAAGCTCTAATAATCAGCATTATACTTGTCTACTCAATTCCAATCTCATCATTGGCCAAAATAAACTGAACTATCAAACAGCTGGACTTATGCAAGATGAACATATTAACTAACTATTATTTTTGATTTTATGATTTTTTTATTTATTTTTTATATATATATATATATATATATATATATATATGTGCTAAACATAACATGATTGCAAAGATAGATGAGAACTATTTACATTCATAAGCTACTCTGCAACTACATGATTACCTAAATGCAACATTTAATAATTCTAAACATACACAATGAACTAACATATGCAAACCTAGCTAATGAAATTACATATGCCACATTTAACACGCAACTTAATCCCCCAAACTTGAAAATTACGATGTCCTCATTGTATAGATAAAGCAATAAATAAGAGAGGACTTCCCTGTAATCACCTAAGTCTGGGTTGGTGGTGGTTGTTGTTCTTCATTGGAATCGCTGGGTGGAAACCTTGGCATTGGTGTTGGTTGCTGGTAAGGGAATTTGGCAGTAGGATTAAAGCTCTGGAGCGTAGTGTTCAATGAGACGAAAGATACATTCATGGCCTCAAACATGTGGTCCTGCCTTGCTGCTAGTCTCTGTATATCTCTCCATGCCTCCTCGGTGTGCTCATCCACTTGTCGTTGAAGGTTGAGGAATTGATTGCTAGATATTGCTCCGGGCTCTCCCATTGCCGCATTCCCCTTAAACTCATCGTCATCCGAGGTGTCCTCAGCGTCAGCCTCATCCTCCGAGGCTGATGGAAATTAAAATCCTACTCCTCTTGGGTGCGACTCGTCTCCGGGCCACACAGCATATCTTGCAATCATTTTTGAGTCAAGTGTCTGCAGCGGCATCTGTGTCATCTCATCATCTGACCAACGTACTCCCGCCTGTATACACAACCCACAGATAAGTGATGAGTGTGGCACTCCGCCAGAATATGGTCCTCTAAGGCATTTTCGGATTGAAGAGTTAATTACAGCCCCTATGTCCATGATAAAATCTTGTACCATAGCATATAATAGCACCACCTTATCTGTGACAACCCGAAAAATTAGACAAATTATTAAAATCTTAAATGATTGATTTAAGGTCAAATAATAGACCTAGACAGAAAATAAGTGTATGCGTTTAATGTTATTGGGATGGAATTTTGAGGGCTTCAAAATTCTGTAAAGGATATAGGTGAATTATTCAGGATTAAGGATTTATGTGATTATGTTCTGTGTTTATGGTTAATGATGTGTTCAGAATGTGGTTAATGGTCAAGGGTTGACCAGATTAATTACATCTGTGATAAACCCTAAGTATATATTAAGAATGACAAAGTTCAGTTAGAAAACCCTAACGTCTGATAAGAAACCCTAAAAACTGGTTCTGGAAACCCTAGTTTCAGTTCCGGGAATCCGAAACCCTAATTCGGTATATGAAACCCTAAATTGGGAACTTAATGGCATAAGTGTAAATAATTAAAAGATTAATTAGGGTTAATCTTAACAATTGATTACAAAACCCTAATTTCAAATTTGAAACCCTAATGCCAGATCTGAAAACCCTAGTTTCAGATTCTGTTAAAGTTAAGCCCTAATTTGGGATTATAACGGAGAATTTTAATGCTTTAGTGCTATTAATTATAAGTCTAATTAGGGTAAATGTTAATTAATTAACAAACCCTAATTTATAATTTTTGGAACCCTAATTGTTCCATCAGAAACTCTAATGCTCAATTGTGGATTTAATTGCTAAAATTAGCAATGTTAATTACGAAACCCTAATCCTAAAATTTTTAGTTTATGAGTAATTAGAAACACTAATCTAATTACGAGATTTAATTTATAAATGAGAAAATTTTAGTTTTTCTATTTAAAACCCTAAAATGTGGTTTTGAACCCTAATCTGTAATTTTGACGTTAATTGCGTAATTGGCAATTATAATTAGGAATTATTAATCCTAATTAACAAGATTTAAGTATGATTAAGAAATTTTTATATAATTAGTAAATTCTAATTATAAGTTAAAAATGTTAATTTTCTAATTTTTATAACCGAAATTCAGAATTTTAAAAAATTAAATTTTTGCAAAGTTAAGGGTTAAAACCTAAACCCTAGAATACTCCAAACCCTAAACCCTAAGGGTTTCATCAATTGAGAAATCTAGAGAATTATGGAAAGGAGAAAAATGCCCTTTTTTATTATTTGTTTAGGTTTCTTGCAATCTTGGCCAAATCTTTAGTTGTTGAGCAACCCTAACCCTAGCCCTAGCCTAGCCTTTGACAAATCCAGCAAAATCAGCAGCAAATCAGATCATGCAATTAATCAAGCAAATTATATAATGGATTTGGAGAGAGAAAATGTACAAACATTTAGCCAACCTCATTCTTGCTCTCACCAACTCCCATAATCTCTCAAACCAACGAAATCCTAGTGATAATTCAGTCTCAATTCAAGCCCCACGTTTACTAGAAACAGATCAAAGAATCAGATTCAAGAATTAAAGCTAGAAAGGTATAAATCCCTAAAATTTTGAAATCTTTGATCTTATGTTGTTTAATGTTAGTTGTTGTTTAAAGTTGGGTAATAAGGTGTCTATTAGAGATCTGGGTTGTTGGATCATGGATCCATAACATCTAGATGCTCGAATCTAGCAATTTATGAAATCTGGAAAAGTGGAAAAATATGGCCTGACAGTCAAATGTCAAGGTCCATAGATCTTTGTGTGTTAATTATATCTTGTGTTTGATGTTATAGATGTATTCTATGTCATGAGGACTAGGATCTGGAAGTGGAATCAACCTCATACCTTGTATAGATCAAAAGTTATGAGCGGTCAAAGGTCGTTGACCATTCAAGAAATCTGGTTTCTGGGTAACCCAGAAACCCAGATCATGTCTGACAACGTTTTTGCAGGTCATAAATCTTGCTGTTGTTTGTTAATTTGGTCATGTTGTTGCTTTAAAGTTGTAGTTTGTCATGAGATCTACATTATAAAAGCTTTAGATCACTCAGATCTGTAACAGGATCGTGGTAATTATCGGTTAAAGTAGCTTTGACCATCTGTCTGATGAAGGTTTTCTGGAAAACCCAGATCTTCATCAGCCGAGTTTTTGTCAGAAATTGACCGGCTTTGATCTCTCAGTTGTGATGTTGTTAGATATATTTTTTGATATGTAATTGTAGCCTTACATCTTACCTACAATACTGAACCATTAGATCACAGAAACAAAGCCTAGAATGAAAGATATAATGATCTAAACCTAGCACCCTTATCCGTTCTTCATTTTCTGGAAAACCCAGAAAATGAAGAACAGCGTTGTCAGTAACTTTGGAGACTTAGATCTCTCGGATATGATATTGTTTGGCCATGAAAAAAAGTTGGTGATTGTAGTATTACATAAATACTACAACATGAAATCAATCACAGGCCCAGAAATCGATCAGAACACAGATTAAAATCCGGTCAAACCATGGACCCTCGCGTCTGACATGAATGCTCAAGAACACCTGAAGAACACATTTAGCGACACTTCTGTCGCCTAAAGACCCTTTAGCGACGCTTTATTTTCAGAAAATGCAGAAATTAATTAAAAAATTAGAAAAAATTGGTTTTTAATTATTAAAAATACAAAATAAATTCTGAAAAATTATATTAAAGTCTGAAAAAAAGTTTTTAATTATTTTGAGTATATTTCAAAAATATTTAGTATTTTTGGAATATAAATGGTATTTATTTATTTAATTATAATATTAAATAAATTATTTAAAAATAGTTTTTAATTCATAAAAAATCATGAAAAATAATATTATGATAAAAGAAAATATTTTAAGTTATTTTTGATAACTTTTGATATTTTTTGAGGAAATTCATTAATTAATCAATATTAATGATAATTAATTTATTTAATAAATATATTAAATAAATTAAGGAAAAATGGAATTAATGCTTTATAAATTATATAAAAATGATTTAAGTAATCTAAAAATATTTTAAGTTATAAATTATAACTTTTGATATTTTGGCGTGAAAATATTAATATTTTAATATTAATAACAATTATCTGATAATGGATTTAAGTATTGGAAAATCATATAAAAATGATTTTAAAGTATTAAAAATACTTTGTGATATTATAATTATATTATAATATTATGTAATGATTTTCATTAATATTTTATATTAAATAAATATTAATGATTAAGGTATTAAGTGGTATTTAATTCGTTTAAATACGGTTTTAAGGATTGAAAAATGGTAATAAATGATAATAATTATTTGAAAATTATTACGAGCTTAGGAAAAATATTTTGTCTGATAAGAAATTATCTGTGATAACGGTTAAGTGTTAAGTCAGAGTTTAATTGAACTTAAACTCGATATTCATCCGACTAGACCGTCGGGATGATAGAATTGTGTCGGTTTCAAGTCAGACTTAAATAGTTTGACTTGATACTAAGTCTTATGTGTTGTAAAGACTGATAGGGTTATGTGTTATGTGTTTAGGTTATTCTGTGGATATAAATTATAACAGTATTATACTATGATGATATTATTCTAATTATTGGAGATTTATATTATTAATATTAGGTCTTCGGATTAAGCGTTATTAAATTGCGTGCGGTAATCAACGGTTCAGGCAAGTTTTCTCATACTTAACTCTAATAAGAGTAGTTTATTCCAGCTTATGGTTAATCATTGTTGATTGCCATGAAAATTGTACTCTGTACATCTTGCATGTATAAGTCAGGTATGAAAGGCTGATCACCTTCATTACCAGTTGGTTCAGAAATGTTTGTTCATGTAAAATACTTGTTCAGTCAAAATTTTGTTCCTGCTAGTTCACAATCATATTGTTGAATTATGGCCAACCAATTATTCATACTCTTCAATTATGATATATTGTTATGTTATTGTATATAAACTTGCTGGGCAACTTTCATACTCACCCTTGCTATATCATGATAAAACATTGCAGATAAGGCGAACGTGTTCGAGCACAGGAAAAAGGTTAAAGTCAAGTTCTACTTGGGTTAAAGCGCGGCTTGTTTGTAATAATATATTGTGATAATTATTGTTGTATAATAGATATTATATTAATGGAGTTTAAGTTAAGGTTACTCGACCTTGGGGAATAGTGTGTAATGTATTGTATAAACAATTTATGTTTATATCTTTCGCAAATAGTGATAGAAATAGTGAACCGGATCCGCGGTGATTTGGGACCCGGATTCGGGGCTACTACAGTTGGTATCAAAGCTGTTGGTTATGAAGCTTAGGTAGGAATACCTGAGACCAATAACCGCAGTGATTAGGATAAGATCTAACTCATATAGAGTTAGTTGGTCGGTAAGATTCAAAGATGAATCTCGGCGAGTGTAAGACACAGAGTTCCCTAACTCTGATAATAAAGTTGAACGGAAATGGTAAATAGATCGAGTCTAAAAGACTGAAAGTGCAGGGATAGGAGATCGTAAAACAAAACGATCAAGTTCTGGAATTGAATCGTAATATATACGATAAGATCACCCCGTGATCTGATAAAGGTTATGATATGGGAAATGAATCAATCTACTGATTGAAAAGTTTACAGCAAGATGTTGTGTGAAAGTTGTACTATGAAATGGTACTATGAAAACTCATAAAAGAGTTATGGATCATGAATACGAATTGAATTCGTATTGAAAAAGGGGGTTAAGATTAGGTGGGGATTTCAATGAGGACTCGTGCCAGCAACGGAGTTGTATGATTCCTTGTATGGGCGGGGAATTGTACTTGGTGTAAAAACTACTTAGTTGGTGGCATTGGTAATAGTTGAAATGTGGTGTCACGCTAGTTATTATATATAGATAAATAGGTCATAGGTAGAGAATATAGGATTAAGTACGAGTTCTTAGAACTCATACTTATGTGACATTCTTGACGCATAGTTATATGAAATGTTTATGAGCCCCTCAGCGAAAGGATGCTAAAGGTCAGGGTAAGTTCGTAAACTCATATAATTGTGGTCAGGTTATGAACTCATAAGTGTGGTTTTATGAATTGGGTATAGTTACGTGTGAATGGAGTGTTAAGGATTATAGGAACAGATAGATTGTTAAGCAAATGATCATTAGTGGAGACTTAGGTTTTCCTAAACTCCTAGCTATGCTAAACTTCGAAATTTTTGGACATCAAGCTAAATACGCAATATGTGCCTTTTAAAAAAAATGTAGACTCGTAATCATTTTTGAAACGGTTTAAAGTACAGTCTATGCTGCTTATTTCGGCTAGACGCAAATGTTTTGAAATATCAAAAATTGTTTTATTTATCACTTATGTACCATGTAACCTGGTGCAGAGATGATAAAAACGATGGAGTCATCAATGCATTATTACTTAGTATGAATTTGACCTGAAGTCACTATTCTACTATGGTATGATGTAGTATGATAAAATCACCAATGACGAAATCCTCAACGGACTGTTAATACAGTGCGGCATCATGACGTCATTCTCGAAAATGTTTTCAAAATTTTAATTTGCCAACGGGGTTTTGGCTTCACCTAAATAATTCGATTGAATTGAATTATTGATATGGGTCTATGCTATTTGATTCAGCTAGACTAATGTTATAAAAACTCCAAGTGTTTATTGAAAGAATTTCCCGAACCAAATTGCTTTGGTGCGGAATCCAATGATAAGACTGAGGTGAACGATAATGTTTGGATAAATAATCCAATCTAGTAGCGCAAATATTCACTAAAAATGACTAATACGTTATGCATGACGTAACTGTACAATGGGATGATCACCTAAATTACTAATAATGGTAGTTTACCTTCTTTGTGATTGTAAACAGACCAAGTAAAGTATTGTTTTACGGTATAATCACTACCGTTAAAACTAAATGTGTTCATGGTCTATATGACCCCTCAGCATAATTTCAAAACTTTTACTCTGGTGAGAGGTGTATTGGGTATCATGTAATAATGTGTGTGAATGGTATAAGGTGCACAGTGTAAGGTGTAAGGTGAATTTCGGGGACGAAATTCTTATAAGGAGGGGTGAATGTGACAACCCGAAAAATTAGACAAATTATTAAAATCTTAAATGATTGATTTAAGGTCAAATAATAGACCTAGACAGAAAATAAGTGTATACGTTTAATGTTATTGGGATGGAATTTTGAGGGTTTCAAAATTCTGTAAAGGATATAGGTGAATTATTCAGGATTAAGAATTTATGTGATTATGTTCTGTGTTTATGGTTAATGATGTGTTCAGAATGTGGTTAAGGGTCAAGGGTTGACCAGATTAATTACATCTGTGATAAACCCTAAGTATATATTAAGAACGACAAAGTTCAGTTAGAAAACCCTAACGTCTGATAAGAAACCCTAAAAACTAGTTCTGGAAACCCTAGTTTCAGTTTCGGGAATCTAAAACCCTAATTCGGTATATGAAACCCTAAATTGGGAACTTAATGGCATAAGTGTAAATAATTAAAAGATTAATTAGGGTTAATCTTAACAATTGATTACAAAACCCTAATTTCAAATTTGAAACCCTAATTCCAGATCTGAAAACCCTAGTTTCAGATTCTGTTAAAGTTAAGCCCTAATCTGGGATTATAACGGAGAATTTTAATGCTTTAGTGCTATTATAAGTCTAATTAGGGTAAATATTAATTAATTAACAAAACCTAATTTGTAATTTTTGGAACCCTAATTGTTCCGTCAGAAACTCTAATGCTCAATTGTGGATTTAATTGCTAAAATTAGCAAAGTTAATTACGAAACCCTAATCCTAAAATTTTTAGTTTATGAGTAATTAGAAACACTAATCTAATTACGAGATTTAATTTATAAATGAGAAAATTTTAGTTTTTCTATTTAAAACCCTAAAATGTGGTTTTGAACCCTAATCTGTAATTTTGACGTTAATTGCGTAATTGACAATTATAATTAGGAATTATTAATCCTAATTAACAAGATTTAAGTATGATTAAGAAATTTTTATATAATTAGTAAATTCTAATTATAAGTTAAAATGTTAATTTTTTAATTTTTATAACCGAAATTCGGAATTGTAAAAAATTAAATTTTTACAAAGTTAAGGGTTAAAACCTAAACCCTAGAATACTCCAAACCCTAAACCCTAAGGGTTTCATCAATTGAGAAATCTAGAGAATTATGGAAAGGACAAAAATGCCCTTTTTTATTATTTGTTTAGGTTTCTTGCAATCTTGGCCAAATCTTTAGTTGTTGAGCAACCCTAACCCTAGCCCTAGCCTAGCCTTTGACAAATCCAGCAAAATCAGCAGCAAATCAGATCATGCAATGAATCAAGCAAATTATATAATGAATTTGGAGAGAGAAAATGTACAAACATTTAGCCAACCTCATTCTTGCTCTCACCAACTCCCATAATCTCTCAAACCAACGAAATCCTAGTGATAATTCAGTCTCAATTCAAGCCCCACGTTTACTAGAAACAGATCAATGAATCAGATTCAAGAATTAAAGCTAGAAAGGTATAAATCCCTAAAATTTCGAAATCTTTGATCTTATGTTGTTTAATTTAGTTGTTGTTTAAAGTTGGGTAATAATGTGTCTATTAGAGATCTGGGTTGTTGGATCATGGATCCATAACATCTAGATGCTCGAATCTAGCAATTTATGAAATCTGGAAAAGTGGAAAAATATGGCCTGACAGTCAAATGTCAGGGTCCATAGATCTTTGTGTGTTAATTATATCTTGTGTTTGATGTTATAGATGTATTCTATGTCATGAGGACTAGGATCTGGAAGTGGAATCAACCTCATACCTTGTATAGATCAAAAGTTATGAGCGGTCAAAGGTCGTTGACCATTCAAGAAATCTGGTTTCTGGGTAACCCAGAAACCCAGATCGTGTCTGACAACGTTTTTGCAGGTCATAAATCTTTCTGTTGTTTGTTAATTTGGTCATGTTGTTGCTTTAAAGTTGTAGTTTGTCATGAGATCTACATTATAAAAGCTTTAGATCACTCAGATCTGTAACAGGATCGTGGTAATTATCGGTTAAAGTAGCTTTGACCATTTGTCTGATGAAGGTTTTCTGGAAAACCCAGATCTTCATCAGCCGAGTTTTTTTCAGAAATTAACCGGCTTTGATCTCTCAGTTGTGATGTTGTTAGATATATTTTTTGATATATAATTGTAGCCTTACATCTTACCTACAATACTGAACCTTTAGATCACAGAAACAAAGCCTAGAATGAAAGATATAATGATCTAAACCTAGCACCCTTATCTGTTCTTCATTTTCTGGAAAACCCAGAAAATGAAGAACAACGTTGTCAGTAACTTTGGAGACTTAGATCTCTCGGATATGATATTGTTTGGCCATGAAATAAAGTTGGTGATTGTAGTATTACATAAATACTACAACATGAAATCAATCACAGGCCCAGAAATCGATCAGAACACAGATTAAAATCCGGTCAAACCAAGGACCCTCGCGTCTGACATGAATGCTCAAGAACACCTGAAGAACACATTTAGCGACACTTCTGTCGCCTAAAAACCCTTTAGCGACGCTTTATTTTCAGAAAATGAAGAAATTAATTAAAATTAGAAAAAATTGGTTTTTCATTATTAAAAATACAAAATAAATTCTGAAAAATTATATTAAAGTCTGAAAAATAGTTTTTAACTATTTTGAGTATATTTCAAAAATATTTAGTATTTTTGGAATATAAATGGTATTTATTTATTTAATTATAATATTAAATAAATTATTTAAAAATAGTTTTTAATTCATAAAAAATCATGAAAAATAATATTATGATAAAAGAAAATATTTTAAGTTATTTTTGATAACTTTTGATATTTTGTGAGGAAATTCATTAATTAATCAATATTAATGATAATTAATTTATTTAATAAATATATTAAATAAATTAAGGAAAAATGGAATTAATGCTTTATAAATTATATAAAAATGATTTAAGTAATCTAAAAATATTTTAAGTTATAAATTATAACTTTTGATATTTTGGCATGAAAATATTAATATTTTAATATTAATAGAAATTATCGGATAATGGATTTAAGTAGTAGAAAATCATATAAAAATGATTTTAAAGTATTAAAAATACTTTGTGATATTATAATTATATTATAATATTATGTAATGATTTTGATTAATATTTTATATTAAATAAATATTAATGATTAAGGTATTAAGTGGTATTTAATTCATTTAAATACGGTTTTAAGGATTGAAAAATGGTAATAACTGGTAATAATTTTTTGAAAATTATTACGAGCTTAGGAAACATATTTTGTCTGATAAGAAATTATCTGTGATAACGGTTAAGTGTTAAGTCAGAGTTTAATTGAACTTAAACTCGATATTCGTCCGACTAGACCGTCGGGATGATAGAATTGTGTCGGTTTCAAGTCAGACTGAAATAGTTTGACTTGATACTAAGTCTTATGTGTTGTAAAGACTGATAGGGTTATGTGTTATGTGTTTAGGTTATTCTGTGGATATAAATTATAACAGTATTATACTATGATGATATTATTCTAATTATTGGAGATTTATATTATTAATATTAGGTCTTCGGATTAAGCGTTATTAAATTGCGTGCGGTAATCAACGGTTCAGACAAGTTTTCTCATACTTAACTCTAATAAGAGTAGTTTATTCCAGCATATGGTTAATCATTGCTGATTGCCATGAAAATTGTACTCTGTACATCTTGCATGTATAAGTCAGGTATGAAAGGCTGATCACCTTCATTACCAGTTGGTTCAGAAATGTTTGTTCATGTAAAATACTTGTTCAGTCAAAATTTTGTTCCTGCTAGTTCACAATCATATTGTTGAATTATGGCCAACCAATTATTCATACTCTTCAATCATGATATATTGTTATGTTATTGTATATAAACTTGCTGGGCAACTTTCATACTCACCCTTGCTATATCATGATAAAACATTGCAGATAAGGCGAACGTGTTCGGGCACAGGAAAAAGGTTAAAGTCAAGTTCTACTTGGGTTAAAGCGCGGCATATTTGTAATAATATATTGTGATAATTATTGTTGTATAATAGATATTATATTAATGGAGTTTAAGTTAAGGTTACTCGACCTTGGGGAATAGTGTGTAATGTATTGTATAAACAATTTATGTTTATATCTTCCGCAAATAGTGATAAAAATAGTGAACCGGATCCGCGGTGATTTGGGACCCGGATTCGGGGCTACTACATTATCCTTAGACACGTCTGACGTGTGTGTAGATGGAAGTAACTTAGCGCACAGAAAGTCATACCATATCTTCCCATACTGACTGAGATCCTTACTCCGAAAGGAAGTGGCTCCATTATTTGATTTTTTCCATGAGGTACCCGGCTTTGTCATCTCCTGCATAATAGCCTCATAATCTGGATCATTATCACGTAAGTGTCGGTAGTGGCAATGTCCCGGTGCTCGTAACTGATAGTACGTGTTGATTACGTCGGCACTGAAGGGCACTAACCTACCCCGTATAAAAGCATTGTAGGGGGGCCTTATCCTCAGCATTAGCGTAGAATTCTTTGACCACACTTACAACTGCGGGTTCGAGCTCTGCTGTTAATTTAGTCCAACCTTTTTGATAAATTTGTTGCATCATTTCGCCATCCACAGGTTCAGGTGCCAACCCCCGCTCAGGTGTGAGTGTTTTTGTTACCATATTGTCGTAACGGTCGGCGGCGGCGGCACTTGTGAATTTTCTCCGATCAAAGGTTTGTGTTGATTTTGTGGTCCCTGAACTCTCTCCTCGTTGCCTTTTTGATATCGGTTTTGGTGCCATTGATTTGGAATTGATGAATTTTTCCCCCAAACTTTGCTTAAGCAATTTGTCGAACACTTGGTGTGCGAGACTTGAAATTCCCACAAACTTGGTTATTTGGATTGAACTATGGTGATAGAAGATGAGGAATTGGAAAACCAACTTCTACTTTCGATACATGTCGAATTTGGTCGTAGAGATTTGCACAAATTCTATCCTTGAACTTCCAATTTGTGTGAATTAAGGTTGTGATAATGTGTGGTGAATGGGTGGATTTATAGAGAGGAGTTTATGGAGGTAGGTAGTGGGATTGTGGCTGCTGGGATTGTGTTGATTTGTTGTGATGAGAGGAGAGGTAATGTGTAATGTAATTTTAGTCGTGAGTGGAAGTTGTGAAGTAGTTAGAGTATAGGAGGTTGAAGTATAATGGAAATGGGAGACTAGTTATGTACCAACTGCCGAACTGCATTATTTGTCGTGCACTAACAGGACATCCAGCCCCGGCTGGGTGGTTAAGGCTGCAAAGGGCCAGCCCTGGCTGTGGGGTCTGCTGCGAAGACAGAAGGGGTGTCAGCCCCGGCTGGGTCTATTGTGCTACAATGGCCAGCCCCAGCTGGGTAGTCTTCTGCAAAGGCAAAAAAGGCTCCAACCTCGGCTGGAAAAATTGCTCTGTGATGGTCCAGCCCCGGCTAGATAATGGACTGTTAAGGCTCTTAGCTGCTGATGCATGGTTTCTGCTGACTTACTTCATGTGCATCACATAGCTTCTTCTTTGCATACCTAAACATATGAAAGCATACCCATCATTAGAATATAGGATAACACACACGCATACATAAACAACCTGTACCGTACCGCGGGGGCAAAGACCCCCGCACCCCCCCCCCCTGCGCAACCTTCGGGTCAACCCTGATGGGCTAGTGCGTCGCTCCGCTCCGCTCGCGCCTTCGGCACAAGCTCCGCTACGCTACGCTCCGACTAGCCTTTTTCAGCGACTTCTATATTATAAGTTATAGGTTACCTATCAATAGAAATGGAGCAACTTCAAGCATAGAGGATAAAATTATTTAAAAATCAAGTATACTTTAAATCCTGCATGACTATATTCTAGACCAAATTTTATTTTATTATTATTTTTTTTTACTACCATTTCACTAGCATGGATTAAAAATACTTAAGAATAGACAACTGAAGAGAATAAAAATAAAAATAAACGTAAAAATAAAATTGGGTTGCCTCCCAATGAGCGCTTGATTTTAAGTCGTTCAGCTTGACTACTCCCTGTTTATGGTGCGTCTACAAGTGTGATAGCTATGACATCCATGTTAGCCTCGCAACCCCAATAGTGCTTTAATCTGTGACCGTTGACCTTGAAAGTTTCTAAAGGATTCCGACTGTAGATTTCAACGGCGCCATGTGAGAACACCCTTTTATTGTAAATGGTCCTGACCATCTTGACTTAAGCTTGCCTGGGAACAATCTCAACCGTGAGTTAAACAAAAGGACTGATTGCCCTGGCTCGAACGTTCTTTGCATAATTTTTTGGTCGTGCCATCTTTTCACCTTTTCTTTGTATAACTTGGAGTTCTCGTAGGCTTGAAGACGAAATTCGTCAAGTTCATTTAGCTGAAGTAGTCTCTTTTCACCTACAGTTGTTTGATCGAAATTGAGTTTCTGAATCGCCCAGTAAGCTTTATGTTGTAATTCGACCGGTAAGTGACAAGCCTTTCCGTATAGTAGTTGATATGGTGACATCCCGATCGGTGTTTTATACGCAGTCCGGTAGGCCCATAATGCGTCATCCAACCTGAGCGACCAATCCTTTCGAGTTGGATTCACCACTTTTTCCAAGATTCTCTTGACTTCCCTGTTCGAGACCTCAGCTTGTCCACTGGTTTAGGGATGATATGTTGTAGCGACCTTATGGTTGACCCCATACTTTGCCAATAGAGCTGTGAATGACTTGTTGCAAAAGTGACTACCTTCGTCACTGATAATTGCCCTTGGCGTGCCAAACCTTGTGAAAATGTTCTTTTGTAGGAATTTGAGGACCACCTTGGCATTGTTTGTTGGTAAAGCTGCAGCTTCAACCCATTTTGATACGTAGTCCACTGCAAGTAGAATGTACTGATTGTTCAGAGACGATGGGAATGGCCCCATGAAATCAATGCCCCATACATCAAAAATTTCAACTTTAAGAATCGTTTGTAGAGGCATCTCATTCCGTTTTGAAATATTGCCCGCTCTTTGACATCTATCACATGTTTTAACAAAATAGTGGGCATCCTTGAATAGTGTAGGCCAATAAAACCCAGATTGCAACACCTTCGCAGCTGTCCTCTCACTTCCATAATGTCCGCCATATGCAGATGAGTGACATTCATGCAAGATGTTCTTCACTTCACTGTAAGGCACACACCTTCTAATCATTTTGTCGGTGAACTATTTGAACAAGTAAGAATCATCCCACATGTACCATTTCACGTCATGAAGAAACTTCTTTTTCTGTTGTCTTGAGAGATCAGGTAGAAGTACGTTGCTCACAAGATAATTCGCATAATCCGCATACCAAGGAAATTCTGCATTTAGTCCAAACAGTTGTTCATCTGGGAATGATTCAATGATTTCACAGTTGTCCTCTTTGAATTTCCCTTGATTTTCCAGCCTAGATAAGTGATCGGCTACCTGATTCTCCATCCCTGTTCTATCTTTTATTTCCAGATCAAACTCTTGAAGTAGGAGAATCCATCGGATAAGGCGTGGCTTAGCATCCTTTTCCTCTATCAAATACTGAATAGTCGCATGATCCGTGTAGACAATCACCTTTGTTCCGATCAAATAGGCCCAGAATTTATCAAACGCGTACACCACTGCAAGTAATTCTTTTTCCGTTGTTGTGTAGTTCAATTGAGTCTCTGTGAGTGTTTTACTTGCATAGTAAATAGCATGAAATATCTTGTCTCGACGTTGACCCAAAACAGCCCCAACTGCATAATCACTTGCATCACGTATTAGTTCAAACGGCATATTCCAATCCGGAGCGATGATCACGGGAGCTGTAGTCAGCTTTTTCTTCAATAACTCGAAGGCCAACTTACACTCCTCATCAAAGTTGAATACTGAATCCTTCTCTAGAAGACTGCATAAAGGTTTTGCCATTTTAGAAAAATCCTTTATGAATCTCCTATAGAACCCAGCATGTCCTAGAAAGCTTCTAATTCCTTTGACTGAACTTGGCGGAGGCAGCTTCTCAATTGTTTCCAGCTTTTCTTTATCGACCTCCAATCCTTGCGCCGAAACTTTGTGTCCCAATATTATACCTTCTTCCACAATAAATTGGCATTTTTCCCAATTAAGGACCAAATTTGTATCGGTGCATCTTTGTAAGACCATTACCAAATTTTCCAAACACGCATCAAAATTATCTCCATAGACAGAGAAATCGTCCATGAAAACTTCCACATTCTTTTCCACCATATCTAAGAAGATGGCCATCATACACCGCTGAAAAGTAGCAGGTGCATTACACAATCCGAATGACATCCTCCTGAATGCAAACGTACCATATGGGCACGTAAATGTAGTCTTCTCTTGATCCTCAGGAGCGATGACGATTTGATTTTAGCCCGAGTATCCATCTAATAAGCAATAGTACGCATGTCCCGCTAGTCTGTCTAACATTTGATCGATAAAAGGTAGAGGGAAGTGATCTTTTCGGGTTGCCTTGTTCAATTTTCTGTAATCCATGCAAACCTTCCATCCGGTTACTGTTCTTGTTGGAATCAGCTCATTGTTTTCGTTTTGAACCACAGTCATACCTCCCTTTTTCGGCACACATTGCACTGGACTAACCCATTTGCTGTCTGAAATTGGGTAGATGATACCTGCGTCTAACCACTTCAGAATTTCCTTCTTCACTACCTCTTTCATGATGGGGTTGAGCCGTCTTTGTTGTTCCACGACCGGTTTTGCGTCGTCCTCCATCAAAATTTTGTACATACAAAAGGATGGACTGATTCCTTTGATATCAGCAATTGTCCATCCTATCGCCGATTTATGTTCCCGAAGCACTCGCAACAGCTTTTCTTCCTGCAATTCGTTAAGTGCAGCAGAAATAATAACAGGTAAAGAATTTGAATTGTCTAAATACGCATACCTGAAGTGTTTAGGGAGTGGCTTAAGTTCCAGCTTTGGTGGCTCTTCCAATGATGGTTTTAGTTTTTCTGCGGCTACTTCTTCCGCATGCAACGGTGTTCTAAATCTGGAAACTCGTGGCAATGAGTCTAGTATTTGTAAGTACTCCACCAATTCTGGATCATCGACCTCTTCATCCCCCAATAACATTGTTTCTAACGGATCGTGAGCTAATCCCTTGCTCATATCTTCACCGATGATTTTCTCAATTAAATTCATTCGAAATCATTCTTCCTCATCCGCGGGAAATTTCATGGCCTTAAACACATTGAATTTTACTTCTTGATCTTGGACCCTCATAGTGAGTTCTCCCTTTTGTACGTCTATGAGTGTCCTGCCCGTGGCCAAAAATGGTCTCCCTAGGATAATTGGGATGTTCTTGTCCTCCTCAAAATCCAGAATGATAAAGTCCGCGGGGAATATAAACTTATCCACTTTCACTAGAATGTCCTCTACTATGCCTCTCGGATATGTGACTGACCTATCTGCCAACTGTAATGTAATGTTCGTAGGCCTTGGTGCAGGCAAACCCAATTCTAAATATACTGACAATGGCATAAGGTTTACACTCGCCCCCAAATCGCATAAACACTTGTTGAAATGCATATTCCCAATCGTGCATGGGATAGTAAAGCTCCCCGGATCCTTGAGTTTTGGTGGTAATTTTTGCTGTAATACCGCATTACACTCCTCGGTTAGTGCAACTGTCTCGAAATCTTCCAATTTCTTCTTCCTTGACAGAATCCCTTTCATAAATTTTGCGTAGCTCGGCATTTGCTCTAGGGCCTCTGCAAATGGTATATTGATTTGAAGTTTCTTAAAAACTTCCAAAAATTTTGCAAATTGATTGTCTAATTTCTGTTTTTGGACCCTTTGTTGAAATGGTGGTGGTGGATAAACAATTGGCTTATTGTTCATACTTGTTTCCTCACTTTGTTTGTCTTTACCCTTGCTTACTTCAATTTTTCTGCTATCATCAATTTTTTCATCCGGAGTCACTAATTTTTTTGCGTTAGTGCCCTCAAGCTGTTTCCCACTCCGCAATGTGACTGCTTGACACTGTTCATGATTACCCTTCGGATTTTTCTCGATGTCACTTGGTAATGTCCCTTGTGGTCTATTATTCAATGCCAATGCAATTTGTCCTATCTGATTCTCCAAATTCTTGATTGCCGTTTCTTGTGATTTCATGGCCAATTCTTGTGCTTTCATAGCCATTGCTTGATTTTTCATGGCCACTTCATTGCTAGTAATGTATTTTGACACCAACTCCTCTAGATATGATTTCTCTTGAATCTTTGTTTGTCCTCAAGCAAAACACTAAGAACAAAAACTATAAAAATAAATTCTAACAATCAAGCACTTGAGCAATGAATCAATAAGTTTAAACAATGGCCTTAAAGATGTCAAAACATGATAACTCTAGAAAACTTTCAAAATGTCAGAACGACTAGGATTTCATCTTGCTTGTTAGTCATACCTTGCTTTAGATCCTTTCTATGTGTGTGTGTGTGTGTCCATTTGCACTAAACCAATTATAGCTCGGATTAACTTATACAACCATATTACCTTACGAAAGAAATAAACTTCAAAAACTACATGCTTAACACATCACTCATCGCAATTGTAGACAAATCAAACATTCCAAAAATTTGAGATCAAAGGACTCTTAGGTGAGTGCATTTTATGCTCCATCTTACCCTAAGTCCACTTTTATGCGTGAGTGCGTTTTACGCTCCATCTCACCCTAAGTCCGCTTTTATGGGCGAGTGCGTTTTACGCTCCATCTTAACCCACCGCAAGATTTTCGATATATATTTTTTATTTTTATTTTTTTTTTCATAAGTGAGTGCGTTTTACGCTCTATCTCCCTTAAGTATGTGTTTATGAGTGAGTGCGTTTTACGCTCCATCTCAACCCACCACATGACCAATTAATCAAACCTAAGTATATTGCTTCGAGTGATGTTTAAACGAGTTCTAGAGTTTATTGATATCTCTCATAAGCATTCGGTCATATAAGCCTTCTCTAAGATTACAACTAGTTCATTACAAATGGATGAGTGCTCAAAAGTAGGAGTCATAAGCAAAGCAATAACCAACAATAAGTCAATCACCCAAACTAAGCAACATTTATCCATTTTTCATGAGTTATAACCTTAACAATCATTTGCCTGATCATAATATATAGCTCAATTCAAATTAAATCAATGCTCAAGAGATAACCTATACTAGAAATGCAATTAAGCCCACAAAATAAAATAAAATAAAACATATCAAAACAAAACGTAGAAGACCCCTAAACTTGAAACTGACAATGTCCTTACTAAACGCAATAAAAGAATTCAATGCAAAGAACTTCTGTGATCATTTATCAGTTGTCGCCTTCTGCAACCGACGTCTACTATTTGCTAAGATATGACATAAAATGGAAAATTTTCAAAATTTTGCAAATTTTAACTAATATGCACTACTAAACATAAAAACATCAAAATAACTGACATAATAATATAATACTAACTCAAGTACCAAGAATATCACAAGTACCCCCAAACTTAAGAAGAACATTGTCCTCAATGTAAAGATAGATAAAATTAAAACTAGTGGACTTCCCTAAGAATATGTTAATCGTCATCGACATCTTCCTCCAAGTCCTCCAAGTCGGGAGTGCCAAACTTGTTGCGCGATACTCGGTACCTGAAAGAAACACAAAACTTTACACTTTGGGTTGCCTCCCAACAAGCGCTTGGTTTATAGTCTTCGGCCCGACTTTATTTAAACAGAAAAAATAAGTTTAATAAAAATGTGTCATGAAAAATCGGACTGTAAGGATCCAACAGTTACGCTGAGTCTTGCACAAGAGAAATGCATTTACATACAATCTTGTCAATCCAATCTCACAAACGATAATAATAAATAGAACTGTAAGGCCCCAACTTACGCCAAGTCTTGCACAAGAGCTGCATTTACATACAGTCTTGTTAGCCTATTTATCGCAATCGAAAAACACGCGCAAATAAAATCAAACAAATAAAAGATAAATATAAGTTCAAATTAAGACTACATTGATTGAAATAAATATTGGAAAATATTAGAATAATAATTCCCCGGCAACGGCGCCAAAAAATTGTTGCTCGATTTTGCAACCGATAAACACGCGCAAGTATACGCGGTCAACAAGTAATATAATGATAAGAGAGTTGTCGAACCCACGAGGAATTATCACTAATGATTAACCAAGTACTAACTTTATATCGCCACAGTCTTATTTAAACATTTAATTGAAACGATAAATTATGATTATAATTAATCAAAATAACAGAAAAACAAAACATAGATAGATAGATAAAGAGCTAAGAACACAATATCCACACACAAGCATTTTGTCAAACACTCGGCGTGCATCACTTTGTTCAAATCTCTTAACTCTCTTTATGATCATGGCGGCCACTATGAATTGGCAATACATAAATTATGCATATACATAATCACATAAAGAACCAATTCGCATGACACCAATCAAAAAGAAAACAAATTAGAAGTTTAATTCATAACAAATAAATCAAACTATTCCAAATATTAGGTAATCATCCAATGGATCATACAAGTATCAAAGAAAAGCTAGAAGTTTAATTCAATTCCTTGCCTCCATAGGTGTTACAAATGTTTGCACTAGATCCCCAAGAATGAGTTCTAGCCACTAGAGGAAAAAGGAAGAAAGAAAGGATGGCTTCCCTTAGTTGTTGGTTGAAGCTCCTCCATTGATGTTGTTGAAGCTCCCACCATTGATGCTCCTTGAAGCTCTTGAAGAACCATGACCAAGAGCCATGGCCTCCCTCTTCTCCAAGCCGCCACCTCTCTCTTTTTCTCCTCTAGTTTACAAGTAGAAGTGAAGGATTATTGTTTTAGGTCATTAGGTTGAGCATTTAATAGCTGAAATCTGTCCAAAATTCGTGTCTAGCGCTGCGGCGCCATGATTTGGCTTGAACAGGGTGCTGCGGCGCGGAAAAGGGGCTGGGCTACTGCTAAGTGGCGCTGCGGCGCCACAAATACACTAGCAAGTCGCGCTGCGGCGCCGGGCCATTTTCTGCTTGGACATCTGTTGGGAAAATGGACATAACTTCTTCATACGAACTCCGATTGAGGCGATTAAAGATGATCCGGAAAGAGGAGAAGTAGATCTACAACTTTCATTCTTTGAGTTCTTCGAAATAATGGCCATATCAATGGTAAAATTGGCCTTGAAGTGACTGATATGCAAATAGCAGTTGGTAGTTTCCAGATTTGACATCCGTTGGGAAAATGGCCATAACTCTCGTATCCGAACTCCGATTGAGGCAATTCAAGATGATCCGGAAAGAGGAGACGTTGATCTACAACTTTCATTCTTGGAGTTTGGACAGATAATGGCCGGATCACGGCAATGTCAATGGCTAACCGAAAATGCGAATTTGGCGATTCCAATCATCAACCCAAATGACATTCCATCCAATTCCTACAAAACAAAGTAAAAACACATAAAACTAATACAAATATACATAAAAGAAATATAAAACTATATTACACAACAATACAATGAAAACACATAAAAACCAAACAAACTAGCTTAGGATTTACAAATTATCAAACTCAAAAGTACCTAATTTGTGTATATAAAACACACTCATCAAGTCACTGATTTTTTTGCGTTAGTGCCCTCAAGCTGTTTCCCACTCCGCAATGTGACTGCTTGACACTGTTCATGATTACCCTTCGGATTTTTCTCGATGTCACTTGGTAATGTCCCTTGTGGTCTATTATTCAATGCCAATGCAATTTGTCCTATCTGATTCTCCAAATTCTTGATTGTCGTTTCTTATGATTTCATGGCCAATTCTTGTGCTTTCATAGCCATTGCTTGATTTTTCATGGCCACTTCATTGCTAGTAATGTATTTTGACACCAACTCCTCTAGATATGATTTCCTTTCTTAGTATTGGGTTGGTTGTTGCTGGTTCTGAAACCCTGGTGGATATGATTATCGTGAAGCTTGATTTTGCTGGTTGTTGCTCCATGAAAAATTTGGATGATTTCTATTACCTTGATTGTATGTATTCTGATAAGTATTTTGCGGAATTATGTTGTAATTGTTGATGAACTGCACAGCTGCTGGATTAATCGCACATTGCTCCGTTGGGTGCTCTCCCGCGCACAACTCGCATATTATTGCCATTTGTTGTACTTGCTGTGTTTGTTGTGCTTGTGTTGCTTTCACCGACTTCAACATCTTTGAAAGTGCAGATAACTGTGCTTGCATCGCTGTCATGCTATCTACTTCTAATACCCCAGTTGCCTTCGCCTGTGTCATTCTTGTTGTGGGCCACTGGTAGTTATTAGCCACCATGGTTTCAATCAACTCATATGCTTCCTCGTAACTCTTAGCCATGAATGCTCCGCCTGACGCTGCATCAATACTCGTCCTCAGATTCCCATGTAGTACATTGTAAAAGGTGTTCATTTGTAGCCACCGGGGTAATCCATGATGCGGGCATTTTTTTAGCAGTTCTTTGTATCTCTCCCAAGCCTCATATAATGATTCCCCATGTTGCTGTTCAAACATCGTAATCTCATTCCTCATCTTCGCAGTTTTCGCCGATGTAAAGAATTTTGCGAGGAATTTTTGAGCTAAATCCTCCCATGTTGTTATCGAACCGGACGGTAGAGAATGCAACCAACTCTTCGCCTTGTCCCGTAAAGAGAATGGGAACAATCGCAGTCTCACCGCATCATCCGAAACCCCATTAAACCTAAAAGTGTCGCACATTTCCAGAAAGCTGACCAGATGCTCGTTTGGATCGTCATTTGCAAAACCCCCGAACTGAACTGAATTCTGAATCATTTGTATCATCCCAGGCTTAATTTTGAATGTATTTGCTGCTATTGTTGGCCTAGTGATGTTTGATTGCAGTTCAGTCACCTTGGGTGTTGCAAAATCCCATAATGTTTTTCGATCTTCGGCTGCCATTACTGTTATATCTTCCTTTTCAGATGTTTTGAATTCTTGCCTCGTTTTCTTGATCCACTTGCTCAACCTCTAGAACCTTTTCTCAATGTCGTCATCAAAAGGTAGCAAATCTGGATTTTTAGACCGAGTTTGCATAAACTGCTTTCACACCTAAAACAGAAGAAACAATACAAAAAAATAAAATAAAATAAAAAATGTCTAAGTAAAACTGGATTAATTAAACTGATATTGTAAAACTATTAAGAATTATACTAAATAGTCCCTGACAACGGCGCCAAAAACTTGTTGGGTAAAATCTAATTACACACAACACGCAAGTATACGTGGTCAACAAGTAATAAAGTGATGAATAGAGTATCGTTCCCACAGAGACTTATTAGCAAAAATCTTAACTTCACAATTATTAATTTCTATTAATCCTAATTTTATTAAACTATCCAATTCAATGATTAAAAATAATTATTCAAAATTAAAAAGTAATTAGACTATCACAAAATAATCATAAATATCAAAGTCTGGAATTTCAAACAATTAATGGAGAATTAGACTTATGATTTCACCCTAAGCTTCACTCTGATTTTAACACCTTTATTCCAATTCAATTCACTATCCCAGTTTATTAATCAAGAACGCGAACGTAGTATTAACCACCTCTCGATGCACTAATACCGTATTAACGTCAATCCACAATTAAGATAGAAATCCGTTAAACACCTTAAGCAACTAATTCACTATATCTCTATGTGAATTACAATTGAAGAAGGTTGAAGAATAAGTTCTCTATCCGATTACATGCGGTGTCAAGTATATCTCTACCTTAACACTTATCAAGTTTAAGCTATTAACAAAATCCTGAACACATGCTATATCAACTAAGTCTAGATTTAAATATCCTCTCTCGATTCCATCCAACTCCACAAAGAATTGTTGATCACGCAATTCATAGATTCAAGCACAAATCAATATAGATAAACTGGAAGATAGCTTATTAAATTGGAAATCAAAGTTTACAAAACCATAGATTCACTCAAAGATCCATCATAAGCCTAAAAAGTGAATTAGTTCATAATAAACAAAATAAACACTGAATAAATCATGGAAATCATCTTTTCAATTACAAATAATAAACTAAGATGAAGAATATTGAAATACACCCTTCACGTAGCCTAGAATCGCAATCGTCTCGAAAATCGCCTTGAAATACTCCTCCAATGCTTGCTAGAAAAACTGAGATTAATCTTCTTAATTTGTCTTGTGTATCTCCCAATCTCAATGTTTGATGTCCATTTATATACTACCACCTGTATTTTGATTACAATTCCAGGCATATATGAGTCCCAAGTCATCACCATCACTAAAACTCCACACTTGTAGCACTAGAAACCAACTAGGAGTCTTCAATTTCCGAGTACCCAGCCCCAGCTGGACATTTAGCTTTGTATAAGCCAGCCTCGGCTGGATACCCTTCTGTTATTGCTGCCCAAACACCCAACACCGGCTGGATAATAAGGCATAAAAGGCCCAAGCTGTCAATCAATTTTGCTGCTAGAACCTCCTATGCTAAAACTGCCATAACTTTCAAACCGGGAGGAATTACGGGGCCTGCGACCTATCAAATCAAAGCTATCGACGAGATTTACAACTTTCATCCTTTGAGCTTTCAGAAATAACAAACGTATGACTGTCAAAATTGCATCGGAGCAGCTGCTACTTTGTAACGAGAACCGAAACAACTCTTAACTTTGTCTTTGTTGCTAGAAAGCCATACTCTCGCATCCGAGATTCCAATTAAAATGATGTAAGACGTTTCGGGATGCCAATAAAGAGTTCCTTAACATAATCCAAGTTCCACGCCACAAACAAGAAATGCACATAAAATGAACATGAAAACCCGAACTTTATCCGGAATTGCTTTTCCTTGCAAATTTTATACCAATAGTCGCTCACGCCGCTTCCAAGCATATAATCTACAAAATAGAAACAAAATGCATAAAAAGTAACTAAGAAACACGAGATTAAGCAAATATTTCAAGTAATAGATGCCGGAAAAGTAGGTACAAAACCGACTTATCACTCGTCCTCCTATTTCATTAAATACATTCATCATTTTACTTGGTCCAAATTCAACCCTTGTGAAAGTTCTGATTAAACTTCAAGCAACAAGAGTTATATTTTTTTGTGTTTTTATAAAAATTTTGTTGCTCAGAGTCACCAAATCATGATAGTAAGTCAGCTCAATTTTTGAAACTTTTCAGGTATCTTCTTTCTTTAGATGAACAACAAACATTCTAGCTTTGTACATCGTCTGACCTATAGAATGCCTTTTCCTTTCGACCTTACTACGATCAACTTCATCAACGTCTTATTTCTTTCTTTCAATTGGTTTTCTAGCTTTCTTACATGTAAAAAGCAGGTTGGATAAATTGTTGGAGTGAGCTTATTTCTGAGTTGGCCCAATTTTTATTTCAAATCCACTACTACGTGCATATGTTCTATAAAATTCTTCCGCCTCTTGGATAGTAGAAAACATTTGACCCATGTATGAACTTTTTGAAACGTTAATATGCGATTGGTTCGTGTTATGAACACCAATGATATTATCATGAGAAGAAATTAAAGAACTTGAATTAAACATATCTTCAGCCGTAATTGAAAACTTACTGGAACGATTTTGACCCGTGAAGACTTGTTTGATCTTTGATTTGGACTGATTTATTTTCTATTCTCTACACTTATAAATGATTTTGTATTTTCTATTCTATGTAACAGAATTCTTCTTTCACTAGTTGAACTAGCGGACAAATATATGGCAAAGTAAATGACAGATCTAATATTTTCTAGCGTAATATTTGGGATAACATGGTAATCCAAAGGTTCAAATTGCCCCCATATTCATGTTTTGATATTTGCTATTGATTAACATATCTAATATTATGCATAATATTCAAGAATATTCAAGATCTGATATTTGCCCCCATATTCATGCTCTGATATTTGTTATTGATTGACAAATCTAATATTAGGCGTAATATTCGAGAATATTCAAGATCTGATATTTGATCTAATATTTGCTAACATGGTAATCCATTCTTCTTCCGCTAGTTCAACTAGCGGATATATAAATTTGATTGACTTGATTGGCTTGATATGGGGGTAATTTGGGATGAAATTTTTTTGAATTATGTCCGCTAGTTGGACTAGCGGAAGGCGCAATTGTGTATTAAATCTTAGTCCTTAATTTATGTAATGGATGGTTATGATGTTATTTGCCCATTTTTAATCCATAGCAAATACATGTTATGAATTATTTCTCCATATATATATATATATATATATATATATATATATATATATATATATATATATATATATATATATATATATATATAGTTCGCATCTTAAGGACTCCGCTTAAGTGACACTCCTATATAAAGCTATCCAATTTTTAGATCCAATTCAAAATCCGAATTTTTCTCTCTCTCTCCAAAACAAAACAAATCTGAAAGACCCAAATCATGGGTTTCCTCTCTCCAAAAAAATTGTGTTTCATCTCTCCAATTTCAGACCCAAATCATGGTTTCCTCTCTTTCCAAAACAAATCGTGCTCAAGAGCAATCGGACTCACGCAAAACAAAAATCTGAATCCCCCTTGATCTCGACTTCAATTCGGCCAACCATTCACTATTTTCTACCATTAATTATATTTTGTGAAGATTTCTTTGAAAACATTGAACTTTTTTTATTTTGATTTTCTTGCTTAAGAAAATACTAGCTGGATAAAAAAGTAAACTATGTTTATAATGTAGGGGAAGTAAACCTTGTCGTGATATAATTAAAAAAGGGGAAATCAATAGTTTTTGAAAGATTTGAGTGAGGAATGCATTTAATTTCTATTTTAGAGTAGGAGATTGACAAGGATATTTAATAGATTAAAACTAATTTTATGACGTTATTCCTTTTCTCAAACTTTATGTGACATGAAATTCATGATTTAGAATTGAAAGTTGAGTCTTAGTAGTTCAAATATTAATTAGTTTTGCTCAAATACTGATGTTAAGGGCTTTGAACTGATGTTGCCCAGTAAGTGGTAAGGTTTTACTTTTCTACTAACTGCTGAGTAATGGAGTTGCTCATGTACTTCATTTTTATGGTGTATATTTTATTACTATCGATTGCATATTAATATGATTTTTAATACGCTAGATCACTTACAAGACTTGTAGGGAAAAAATCTTAACCTTATGGTTGTGATATTCATGTTTGATCTGAATTTTGGTGAAGTCAGATATTTTTAACTGTAACAAGTGTTTCACTGAATATTTTTATAACCTTGTTTGCTCAAATGAGATCTTTAGGGATAAGGATTGGTGGTTAAATAACTATGAGAAAGTCATAATTTTCATCCAGCCTAATACGTAGTGTTTATTTTTGCATAAGCTAATGAATATCAACTCAATGGTTTTTATATTTTCAGGTGGATGACATAGACCATGAAATAGGGAGTTGTGGGAATAATGAAGAAATAGATTTAGACTATATATATAATTACGATGAAGAAATGGAGGGGGGTGACTTGAGTACCGAGGGGTTAGATGTGAACAATCCTAAAAAATTTGTTTACTATCCTCAAGTAGCCGATGAGTTTATGCCTAAGCTAGGTCAATAATTTGAAACATTATATGATGTTCACACTTTTTACGATACATATGCAATGCATGTTGGTTTTAGTGTGCAAAAGTATAATGAGAAAAAAAAGGATGAGCTTTGAAAGAGACAAACGCAATGAACTGAAGGGACATGATGACGATATGTTGAATGAGTACTTGAAGTTAGAACAACAAAAGAATCCTTTACTCACTTTTTCAATTTACACACAATGAAAAAATGATCACTCGTTATTTTTGGGCCGATGCAACTGCTAGACGGGCTTATAGATTTTATGGTGATGTTGTCATTTTTGATACCACATACAATAATAATCGTTACGGAATGATATTTGCACCACTAATGGGGGTAATAACCATGGTTCACTACAAGAAAATGCTCTAACAGCGACAAAACTTATCAGCGACCGCATTTTTTAGTCGCAGATAGGATTTTTAGCGACCAACATTAGCGACCGAAATTGAATGTAGTCGCTAGATTAGGTTAGCGACCGATCCCGGTCGCTATTCGGTCGCAGGTTCATTTTTACCTCCAAAAAATTGGCTGGAAATGTTGGCGCGCTACTTGTTTGCGACCACTATATAACAGCGACCGCATTCGGTCGCTGATACTTCCACATCATTTAAAATCAGCGACCGCATGCGGTCGCTGATAGCGGTCGCGGATGTATTTCAATAAACCAGTATCAGTTCGTCACTCTCGATCCAGAACAGAAGAAAAGAAGAGGGAGAAAAGAAGAGGGAGAAGAGGGAGTAGGGGGAGAGAGAAGAGGGAGGAAGACTGCCTGCCGTCGACGCCTTCACCACCGCCGACGCCTTCACCACCGCCGACGCCTTCATTTTACAGGTAAATTTATTTATATTCAGCTCTTCTTCTATTTGCATTGGAACCATAGAGAGAAGCTAGGCTATATATAATACACTGCATGACATCAACTGTGAAGGAGTACCTGGACCCAAACAACTCTAGTTAGTAGTGTTTTTCTACATTTATTCAGTTTTGGGGGTCGGGTCTCTCTCATAGATGGTTGCGAGGGTTTTTAGCTAAAACTTATTCTGATTACTGAAACTATAAACAACAAAATAAAACGCAGAATACTCAATTTCTCAGTGACTGATTTGGGAAGGCTGTCAAATACTATTGTACTAGAAATACTACCTATTTTCCTATTGGGTTTCCTCCTATATTCTTCAATTTGTTACCAAGTAATTTGGAGAATTAGTTGGGAGTAAAATTTATAGTTGGTGCTCATATGTACTAGTATAATTTAAATGTATGCAAACTCATAATGTTGTCACTTGGTGCCTGAGAGAGTAGTAGGGTCCTCTTTATGTTCCATCCCTAGCTTGCAGATGGTCGTTGCAGTGACTGGTGGGATCATGTTCCTCGGTGATAATAAACTTTATATACATACGTACACAGCCAAGTTTTACACATCTTATGAGATTATAATAATAATTAATAATACCACAATACAATACCAGTGACAAAGTTGGTGGTGGTGTGCGTATAACATCAGGTATTGGGAATTTTGAATTATTCTAACAAATCTTCTGATGAGAAGCAGACAAGTTAATGAAGCAAACTTGACGCTGAAAGCCTGAAATAGATAAAATTTGTTCAACATTTTCCACTGATCGAGTCTTTCTTATATTATACTACTAGTATTTTTACAAGATAATTGGATAAAAATGGAGGCCTAATACATTCTGATTTTTCCTCTTTGACCACTTGAATATGTAAAATCGTATTTATATGTGTAGTGTGGTTGGATCAATTAAAATCCCCACTGGATTTTACACTGTGATGTGGGTACAGGCCAAAGAGATGGACATGTTTCAAGATACACTACTTCCTGACTTTGTAGAATCTAGCCCAAACACCCCACTACTGTGGTTAAACTACTGTGGGCATACATCATCTCTATTATCCAATATAGGAAATCAACGGGCCGCTATTAAAATTGAAAACTCCATGTCCGCTACTAATAGTAACTGACGACCGTATTTATTTTCAGCGTCATCCGCTACTATTAATAACATATTGTTGCTGAAATTTAGATAAATTGTTGTTGATATTGCTGAAACTGGGACAATTTTTGGGCTTCTTATTGTTGCTACTAATATTGGATTCTCCTAAATTATGCCCTGAAATTGTTTAAGTATGCATGCCCTCGTGCATGTGGATAGTCCATATTATAGGGGAGACTCTGCCGAATTTTTTTCATATATAAGTCAAATGGCTATATAACTTGAACATTAGGGCTTAACCCAAAACCTTGGTTGCAATATATGATCATACTTATACCAATCCAATAACTTGAACATGAGTATGACATAAAACATAACTAGGAATTAATTTTATCCATAATTCAATCAAGAAGAAGGTTCAAGAGATTCTTATACATTCTTGTTGCTCTTATATGCCTACAAATAGTCAAGTATGCATGTCCTCGTGCATGTGGATAGTCCATATTATAAAGGAGACTGTCGAAATTTTTTCATTGGTCGAGTAATTTAGACTTGTCCCAATGCATATGTTGAGCATGCATGATACAATGATTCATATTTTACCCCTAGGAATCTATTGTCTTTAGGTTGTTTTGGTATTTATCCTTATTCAATTCCCGAATAATCATATATGATGCACACTCATGTTATATATGTACATATACATCTATATGTATTTATAAGCATCATAAATGGGATTGATCTGAATAGTAAATCTCTAACAAGGGAATACAATAATTAATGTCAACATAGGTATCGTGGAATCATGGACCTCTATTCAGACCGTAGTTGGATGGCACGACGAAAGTCAAGTGCCCAGATAGGTGCTACAGCTGAATTTAGAGCTGGTTGTCAGGTGTTTTTGGAGTATGCGTATAGTCACCCGGAATGTATGAATGGTAAGTCGCAGATACGATGTCCGTGTTTGAAGTGTAAGAATGTAAATTATATGGACAGAGACATGGTAAACTATCATTTACTTGTTTCTGGGTTCATGAGAAATTACGAAGAATGCTGGTGGGCACATGGGCAGAGAAGAGATGGTGGCATCACAGAAGTACACAATTCGGGCAGTAGTACTCATCGAATGAATGAAATGGTTCATGATATTGCTGGTGGGCACATGGGCAGTAGTACTCATCGAATGAATGAAATGGTTCATTCATAATTTCATACTAACATCCTAATTTTTTTATTTATAGATGTCTTCTGAACCTGCAGCACGAAAGCGCGGGTTGGGTCGGGGCCCTAATCATGTGCCGAAGGCCCCGGCTAATCCGGATGATCGCATTCTTATACAGATCCGTCCTCCTCCAGAAAGCACGTAAGTTAAACATCGTGTATATATAAGAGTTTAATATTTTCATTGTTATAAATATATTTTAATGTAAATTACTGTATATTGTAGTGATTTTCAAGATAGTAAAATTGTGAAGTGCATTTCACAATTATGCTTACAGAACTGGCCTACGCCAGTGATTACATGGGCGAGCACACCTCTCGCCCATAAGGATGCAGTTTGGACTGAATTTCAGGTATGTTTTTATTAATTATGACAGATTATATTAATATAATATTCAAATTAAGGATAATTTTTAGTAATGTTATTATTGTTGTTTTATTTGCAGAAAAGGTATAGATGGGAGGACGCGCAGGCTTCGGTGATTCAGACATTATTCTGGCAGAAGTGCGCGGTCCGTACCAAGGATAACTTAAATAAAGAACGACAAAAAGCCATTCACAATGCCGAGATCGACCATCCAGGCCAGGGAGAAGATTATATGCACGAGCATAGCCCCTGGTGGTGCACCCAGTCCATATGGGCTGAGATGTGTACCCAATGGAGAGCTGAGAGCTGGGTGAAAAGACGAAAGACTGCCGCCACCAACAGAGCCTCGGGTGTATCCGAAGGCGAAAAGGCTAAAGGAACATACAAGGGCGGCAGTATTTCACAGTTGCAGCATATCACTGCCAGGGTACGTATTTATAAGTTTTAATATGTTTTCAATCATGAATTGTGGAAAATATATCCCATTTTTACTTAGTAATATTGTGTTATTTTTGTATAGGAGTCTCAGTCTCAAGGTCAGCCTATCCATTGGCTGGATGTGTACGTGGCCACCCGTGATGGTCTGCCTGAGGCTATCCAGATAGCGGTAATAAATTTTAACAACTTGATCTTTAATTAATGCTTACAAAATTAATTTATTTTTAACTATTTAATTGTTAACATGATGACATGCAGGACACTTATAAGCGTTTATTGAATGAGCGCTATCCTGAAGGCACTCCACGTCCGTCTATCGATCAAGAGTTGTGGGAGAGGGCGTCTGTTGTGAAGAAGAACTACGTTAAAGGTCAAGGACAACGACGACGCCCATCCTTCAGTGGCTCATGCTGCTCTTCTACCCAGTCTACACAGTCATCTAGCCATCCAGCTGTTCATACTCCGGCTGACTGTGTGAGAGCTATATGTCAAGATCGGGATCTTCTGAAGATACTGGGCGGACATCTGGGGGCTCTGAGTGCTGAGGAGTTAGCTGAAGCAGTAGCGGCAGCAGCAGCATCACAACACGGGGATGGCGACGAGGTATAAAATCAATTTGTTGTATATTATCGTAATATACCAATATTAACATAGTTAGTAAATATTTATAACTTGTTTTATTATTTTGTTAATATTACAGGGTGATCAAGGAGGCGGTGATGCTTGATTAGTACCTGCTTTAGATTAGTTTTATAGTTATAATATAAGTTTGTACTTGTTTCATTCTTAGGATGTTTGTATATTGTTACTTAAACAATTTTTAAAATGTTATTATTTTTATTCAAAATCATATTGGTTTTGAATGGTTTATATTCTAGTTTAGTGTATGTGTGATGGACGATGGATGTTTATATTGTTGTGTATGCTGTTATTGTGTATGTGTGTTGGGATAAAACAGGTACAAAACACGTACAGGTTTTTGGGATTTATGCAAAAACAGCAAGATTCTGTTATTTTTTTGTTTTAATATCAGCGACCGCATGCGGTCGCTGATATCGGTCGCTGCCACATCACGTGAAACACGTCAGCTTTGGACATGGCCCATGCTGACTCAGCTTAGCGACCGGATTTAATATTTTGGTCGCTGATATCGGTCGCAAATATGCGGTCGCTAAAAGTGGTCGCTGATGTGCATTTTAGCGACCAGATTTTGTGCGACGCCTTTTAGCGACCGCATTTGGTCGCAGATATGTAACAGCGACCCCACGCGGTCGCTGATAGGTGGTCGCTGATAGGCTTTTTTGTTGTAGTGGTTAAACTATTATATTTTGTTGAGCTCTCTTAAGTGATGAGACCATTGATACTTTTGTTTGTCTTTTTAAGTATTTTTTGGATGCAATGTCAGGTTATGCACCTGAAATGATTATTACCGATCAGGATCCGGCTATTACAAATTCCATTTCACAGATACTTCCTAATACATTTCATAGATATTGTAGTTAACACATTTTAATCGAATTTTCAGAGAAGATTGACTCAGTAAAATTCAGTGCTTATTATAAAGAGTTTTCAGATTGCATTTGGAATTCAGAGACCGTGAAAAAGTTTTACTCCACTCGGGTGGAGCTGGTGGAGAAAAGTGGGTTGAATACTAATAAATGGCTATAATCAATGTATGACATCCGTTCTAGATGGGTTCTCGCACATGTGAATCATGTTTTCTCAGCCGGCATGTCAAGTAGCCAACGAGCGGAGAGTTGTCATTCATTTTTTAAAAAAAATTGTTTCTAAAAGAAATTCTTTAGTGGATTTTATGATTCAATTTGGTCGGGGCCTTCAACATCAACGACATGATGAGTTGGTTTCGGATAACAAAGATTTGTTTGAGAGGCCAAAAATGAAAATTGGCCCTGACTTCTTATTTCAAATGGTTGACATTTATACACTCTATATATTTTAAATTTGAAGATGAGTTGTGTGATAGCTTGAATTATAGCTTTGAACTTATGAAGGAGGATGTCAACTACCATGTATACAAAATTTACCGAAGGAATGTCAACAAGTTTAAAGTAAGAGAAATTCAGTATGACAAATCTTTGGATTATGCAACATGCACTTGCAAAAAGTTCTAGAGTTTGAGAATCCTGTGTCGGCATGTGATAGCTTACTTGAATAAGTATCACGATCTTGACAAATTGCCTACAAAATACATTTTGAATAGGTGAACAAAAACAACAAAATCAAGTGGTGTAATTGATGATAATGGTGTGGAGATGACAAGCCATACTTACTCTTGCGAAGTCATTTGATTCAACATTATTTAGATTTACTTGATAGGGCTCTCACAAATGAATAAGTCACAAATGTATTAGAAGAATGTTTAGATAATGTTGATGAAAAAATCAATCAAAATAATTAGAATAATGGTTCCAAAAGAAACAATGAAATGGAGTCTAGTAGAATGATTGTATCCAAGTCAGTTAACATGACTTGTACTTATAAACATAGTTACATTGAGCCGAACCAAGTGCGAGCAAATAGGTATGACAAAAGGCTGAAGGGTGACAAAGAAAGAGCTTTCGAGAAAACAAAAAATCTCAAGAGTAGACGTTGTCATGGATGTGACAAAGTTGGTGTTACACACGACAAAAGAAGATGTCCGACGCTTAATAATAAGTAATCAAGTTTACTTATTTTGACTTCGCTATTTGTTTAAAATTGACTTTGTTATTTGTTTAAATTTGATTTTGTTATTTGTTAAAATTTGACTTTGCTATTTGTTTAAATATAGAACTGGAGCATCAAATATTGATGGCACTCAGGATCCAAGTGTAGATGATGATAGTGATTCAACCACAACAAGTGAAACTTATATTTGCTATAACAACACTTGTATATCTGTATTTTTATATAAATTTGGAATTTTTTTTTAAACATGGTGGCCTTCAGAATTGCAATAATCATATTAGTTAATGTGTTTGATGTTATAGTATGTATATTCCCTGTTTCATTTTGTTTCAATTTTTTCAATAGTGTTGATTTGTTGTTGATATGCAATTTTTCAGTGTTGGCAGTTGATGAGATTGTTTCTAAACCCAATAACTGTGAAGGAATTATTAAAATTCAAATCTTCCTAATTTTTTAAAACTATGTGAATTGGAAAAGGGTAATGTAGTGGAGTTCATTTCCGCTGCAAATATGATATTAACATCACTCATGTTACCTTGATTCCATGTGTGAGAAGGGAAGTTGAGAAAAATTTAATTTGATCCCATTGGTGAAAAATTTACAAACTTTGAGTGAACTCATCTGGTACATTATATCCTTGGGATATATTAAAAAGAAAATTCAATGGGATCAATAAACAAAATTAACACACACATTAAAAAGAAAATAGACCAGCAAAATCTTTTCAAACATTAACAAAGAAAAATAGAAATACAATCGTCCAAACCACTCAGACCATTACCAAAATACTTAACAAATAAACACAGACTACTACAAAATACTAGTATACATAATTAGATAGATTAATACGGATAGATTTCTAATTAGCCAGAAATTTCAACGGATTTGACCTCAGGCTTCTTAATCTCCTCTTTGGGAACAGTAACAGTCAAGACACCATTCTCCATAACAGCTTTAACTTGATCCACCTTGGCGTTTTCCGGCAGCCTAAACCGCCGGAGGAACTTTCCGCTGCTACGTTCCAGCCGGTGCCACGTGTCGTTCTTCTCCTCCTCCTTGCTCCTATCTCCGCTAATCTGAAGAACCCTCCCTTCTTCCACCTCTACCTTCACCTCCTCCTTCTTCAGCCCCGGGAGGTCGGCCTTGAACACGTGAGCTTCCGGAGTCTCCTTCCAGTCAATGCGCGTATTCGCAAACGCCGCCGTCTCCTTCGCAAATTCCGACCGAGGGAGAGAGAGATCGCTGCCGGAGCTAAAAGGGAAGTCCTGGAAAGGATCCCAGATGTCGAGGG
>CM035107.1:14557725-14562725 GCA_020205505.1 Panax japonicus | reverse complement strand
AGTGACACTCATATATAAAGCTATCCAATTTTTAGATCCAATTCAAAATCCGAATTTCTCTCTCTCCAAAACAAAACAAATCTGAAAGACCCAAATCATGGTTTTCCTCTCTAAAAAATTGTGGTTTCCTCTCTCCAATTTCAGACCCAAATCATGGTTTCCTCTCTTTCCAAAACAAATCGTGCTCAAGAGCAATCAGACTCACGCAAAAACAAAAATCTGAATCCCCCTTGATCTTGACTTCAATTCGGCCAACCATTCACTATTTTCTACCATTAATTATATTTTGTGAAGATTTCTTTGAAAACATTGAAATTTCTTATTTTGATTTTCTTGCTTAAGAAAATCCTAGCTGGATAAAAAAGTAAACTATGTTTATAATGTAGGGGAAGTAAACCTTGTCGTGATATAATTAAAAAAAAGGGGAAATCAATAGTTTTTGAAAGATTTGAGTGAGGAATGCATTTAATTTCTATTTTAGAGTAGGAGATTGACAAGGATATTTAATAGATTAAAACTAATTTTATGGCGTTATTCTTTTTCTCAAACTTTATGTGACATGAAATTCATGATTTAGAATTAAAAGTTGAGTCTTAGTAGTTCAAATATTAATTAGTTTTGCTCAAATACTGATGTTAAGGGCTTTGAACTGATGTTGCCCAGTAAGTGGTAAGGTTTTACTTTTCTACTAACTGCTGAGTAATGGAGTTGCTCATGTACTTCATTTTTATGGTGTATATTTTATTACTATCGATTGCATATTAATATGATTTTTAATACGCTAGATCACTTACAAAACTTGTAGGGAAAAAATCTTAACCTTATGGTTGTGATATTCATGTTTGATCTGAATTTTGGCGAAGTCAGATATTTTTAACTGTAACAAGTGTTTCACTGAATATTTTTATAACCTTGTTTGCTCAAATGAGATCTTTAGGGGTAAGGATTGGTGGCTAAATAACTATGAGAAAGTCACAATTCTCATCCAGCCTAATATGTTGTGTTTATTTTTGCATAAGCAAATGAATATCAACTCAATGATTTTTATATTTTCAGGTGGATGACATAGACCATGAAATAGGGAGTTGTGGGAATAATGCAGAAATAGATTTAGACTACATGTATAATTACGATGAAGAAATGGAGGGGGATAACTTGAGTACCGAGGGGTTAGATGTGAACAATCCTAAAAAATTTGTTTACTATCCTCAAGTAGCCGATGAGTTTATGCCTAAGCTAGGTCAATAATTTGAAACATTATATGATGTTCACACTTTTTACGATACATATGCAATGCATGTTGGTTTTAGTGTGCGAAAGTATAATGAAAAAAAAAAGGATGGGGAGCGATGAAATAATTAGGGAAGGAGTATGTGTGTTACAAGCAAGGAAAAGAAAAACTATTTGTCGACGTGGATGTAAAAATAAAACGTGAATCTACAAAGAAGGTTGTAGTGCAACAATTGTAGTGGCAAAATGAAATGACTTATACTTAGTATCTAAAATTAAGGAGGACCATTGTCATCCCCACATATGAGGCATCTTTTACGATCACATCGTAATGTGTCAAATGCCCAAAAATCTTTAAGACAACAACTTGGCATGGTGAATATACCACAATTCCAACAATAAAAATTTTCTTGCAGTGCAGGCGGGAGGGATTGAAAATATTGGTTGCACGCAACGAGATTTGTATAACTTTGAAAGAGACAAACGCAATGAGTTGAAGGGACATGATGATGATATGTTGAATGATTACTTGAAGTTAGAACAACAAAAGAATCCTTTACTCACTTTTTCAATTTACACACAATGAAAAAATGATCACTCGTTATTTTTGGGCCGATGCAACTGCTAGACGGGCTTATAGATTTTATGGTGATGTTGTCATTTTTGATACCACATACAATAATAATCGTTACGGAATGATATTTGCACCACTAATGGGGGTTAATAACCATGGTCAAACAATTATATTTTGTTGTGCTCTCTTAAGTGATGAGACCATTGATACTTTTGTTTGGCTTTTTAAGTATTTTTTGGATGCAATGTCAGGTGATGCACCTGAAATGATTATTACCGATCAGGATCCGGCTATTACAAATTCCATTTCACAGATACTTCCTAAAACATTTCATAGATATTGTAGTTAGCACATTTTAATCGAATTTTCAGAGAAGATTGACTCAGTAAAATTCAGTGCTTAATATAAAGAGTTTTCAGATTGCATTTGGAATTCATAGACTGTGAAAAAGTTTTACTCCACTCGGGTGGAGCTGGTGGAGAAAAGTGGGTTGAATACTAATAAATGACTATAATCAATGTATGACATCCGTTCTAGATGGGTTCTCGCACATGTGAATCATGTTTTCTCAGCCGGCATGTCAAGTAGCCAACGAGCGGAGAGTTGTCATTCATTTTTAAAAAAAAATTGTTTCTAAAAGAAATTCTTCAGTGGATTTTATGATTCAATTTGGTCAGGGCCTTCAACATCAACGACATGCTGAGTTGGTTTCGGAAAACAAAGATTTGTTTGAGAGGCCGAAAATGAAAATTGGCCTTGACTTCTTATTTCAAATGGTTGACATTTATACACTCTATATATTATAAATTTGAAGACGAGTTGTGTGATAGCTTGAATTATAGCTTTGAACTTATGAAGGAGGATGTCAACTACCATGTATACAAAATTCACCGAAGGAATGTCAACAGGTTTAAAGTAAGAGAAATTCAGTATGACAAATCTTTGGATTATGCAACATGCACTTGCAAAAAGTTTTAGAGTTTGGGAATCCTGTGTCGGCATGTGATAGCTTACTTGAATAAGTATCACGATCTTGACAAATTGCCTACAAAATACATTTTGAAGAGGTGGACAAAAACAACAAAATCAAGTGGTGTAATTGATGATAATGGTGTGGAGATAAAAGATGACAAGCCATACTTACTCTTGCGGAGTCAATTGATTCAACATTATTTAGATTTACTTGATAGGGCTCTCACAAATGAATAAGTCACAAATGTATTAGAAGAATGTTTAGATAATGTTGATGAAAAAATCAATCAAAATAATTAGAATAATGGTTCCAAAAGAAACAATGAAATGGAGTCTGGTAGAATGATTGTATCCAAGTCAGTTAACATGACTTGTACTTATAAACATAGTTACATTGAGCCGAACCAAGTGCGAGCAAATATGTATGGCAAAATGCTGAAGGGTGACAAAGAAAGAGCTTTGGAGAAAACAAAAAATCTCAAGAGTAGACGTTGTCATGGATGTGACAAAGTTGGTGTTACACACGACAAAAGAAGATGTCCGACGCTTAATAATAAGTAATCAAGTTTACTTATTTTGACTTCGCTATTTGTTTAAAATTGACTTTGTTATTTGTTTAAATTTGATTTTGTTATTTGTTAAAATTTGACTTTGCTATTTGTTTAAATATAGAACTGGAGCATCAAATATTGATGGCACTCAGGATCCAAGTGTAGATGATGATAGTGATTCAACCACAAGTGAAACTTATATTTGCTATAACAACACTTGTATATCTGTATTTTTATATAAATTTGGAATTTTTTTTAAACATGGTGGCCTTCAGAATTGCAATAATCATATTAGTTAATGTGTTTGATGTTATAGTATGTATATTCCCTGTTTCATTTTGTTTCAATTTTTTCAATAGTGTTGATTTGTTGTTGATATGCAATTTTTCAGTGTTGGCAGTTGATGAGATTGTTTCTAAACCCAATAACTGTGAAGGAATTATTAAAATTCAAATCTTCCTAATTTTTTAAAACTATGTGAATTGGAAAAGGGTAATGTAGTGGAGTTCATTTCCGCTGCAAATATGATATTAACATCACTCATGTTACCTTGATTCCATGTGTGAGAAGGGATGTTGAGAAAAATTTAATTTGATCCCATTGGTGAAAAATTTACAAACTTTGAGTGAACTCATCTGGTACATTATATCCTTGGGATATATTAAAAAGAAAATTCAATGGGATCAATAAACAAAATTAACACACACATTAAAAAGAAAATAGACCAGCAAAATCTTTTCAAACATTAACAAAGAAAAATAGAAATACAATCGTCCAAACCACTCAGACCATTACCAAAATACTTAACAAATAAACACAGACTACTACAAAATACTAGTATACATAATTAGATAGATTAATACGGATAGATTTCTAATTAGCCAGAAATTTCAACGGATTTGACCTCAGGCTTCTTAATCTCCTCTTTGGGAACAGTAACAGTCAAGACACCATTCTCCATAACAGCTTTAACTTGATCCACCTTGGCGTTTTCCGGCAGCCTAAACCGCCGGAGGAACTTTCCGCTGCTACGTTCCAGCCGGTGCCACGTGTCGTTCTTCTCCTCCTCCTTGCTCCTATCTCCGCTAATCTGAAGAACCCTCCCTTCTTCCACCTCTACCTTCACCTCCTCCTTCTTCAGCCCCGGGAGGTCGGCCTTGAACACGTGAGCTTCCGGAGTCTCCTTCCAGTCAATGCGCGTATTCGCAAACGCCGCCGTCTCCTTCGCAAATTCCGACCGAGGGAGGGAGAGAGCGCTGCCGGAGCTAAAAGGGAAGTCCTGGAAAGGATCCCAGATGTCGAGGGAGAATGGGTCGAAAACGTTGCTTCGTCGGCCGCCGAAAAAGCTTGGAATAATCGACATTGTTTAGCTTGTTGGTATTTCTATTGGCTGATGGTGTTAGTGTTGATGAAATAAGAGAGGGGAGGAGGATGTATTTATATGGGGATTACAAGGGCAATTTCGTCACTAGATTGTTCTGGCGCTTTCCTGAGTTATCCAGAATAGTTGTCTGTGGAACTTGAAAGAAAAATCGAATTTGTGTAGCTTTTAATCATCAATTTCTCATTAAAAACACTACCAATAATTTAAGATCGGGATAAATAACGTTTTGGTCACTATACTGGGGTTTGGTTTTCATTTTGGTAACCGAAATTTATTTTGTTACAATCGA
>CM035107.1:14510225-14552725 GCA_020205505.1 Panax japonicus | reverse complement strand
TGATTTCACCCTAAGCTTCACTCTGATTTTAAAACCTTTATTCCAATTTAATTCACTATCCCAGTTTATTAATCAAGAACACGTAGTATTAACAACCTCTAAATGCACTAATACCGTATTAACGTCAATCCACAATTAAGATAGAAATCTGTTAAACACCTTAAGCAACTAATTCACTATATCTCTATGTGAATTACAATTGAAGAAGGTTGAAGAATAAGTTCTCTATCCGATTACATGCGGTGTCAAGCATATCTCTACCTTAACACTCATCAAGTTTAAGCTATTAACAAAATCCTGAACACATGCTATATCAACTAAGTCTAGATTTAAATATCCTCTCTCGATTCCATCCAACTCCACAAAGAATTGTTGATCAGGCAATTCATAGATTCAAGCACAAATCAATATAGATAAACTGGAAGATAGCTTATTAAATTGGAAATCAAAGTTTACAAAACCATAGATTCATTCAAAGATCCATCATAAGCCTAAAAAGTGAATTAGTTCATAATAAACAAAATAAACACTGAATAAATCATGGAAATCATCTTTTCAATTAAAAATAATAAACTAAGATGAAGAATATTGAAATACACCCTTCACGTAGCCTAGAATCACAATCGTCTCGAAAATCGCCTTGAAATACTCCTCCAATGCTTGCTAGAAAAACTGAGATTAATCTTCGTAATTTATCTTGTGTATCTCCCAATCTCAATGTTTGATGTCCATTTATATACTACCACCTGTATTTTGATTACAATTCCAGGCATATATGAGTCCCAAGTCATCACCATCACTAAAACTCCACACTTGTAGCACTAGAAACCAACTAGGAGTCTTCAATTTCCGAGTACCCAGCCCCAGCTGGACATTTAGCTTTGTACAAGCCAGCCTCGGCTGGATACCCTTATGCTATTGCTGCCCAGACACCCAGCCCCGGCTGGATAATAAAGCATAAAAGGCCCAGCCCCGGCTGGGCACCAAGCTGTCAATCAATTTTGCTGCTAGAACCTCCTATGCTAAAACTGCCATAACTTTCAAACCGGGAGGAATTACGGGGCCCGCGACCTATCAAATCGAAGCTATCAACGAGATCTACAACTTTCATCCTTTGATCTTTCAGAAATAACAAACGGATGACTGTCAAAATTGCATCAGAGCAGCTGCTACTTTGTAACGACAATCGAAACAACTCTTAACTTTGTCTTTGTTGCTAGAAAGCCATACTCTCGCATCCATGCTTCCAATTAAAATGATGTAAGATGTTTTGGGATGCCAATAAAGAGTTCCTTAACATAATCCAAGTTCCACGCCACAAACAAGAAATGCACATAAAATGAACATGAAAACCCGAACTTTATCCAGAATTGCTTTTCCTTGCAAATTTTATACCAATAGTCCCTCACGCCGCTTCCAAGCATATAATCTAAAAAATGGAAACAAAATGCATAAAAAGTAACTAAGAAACACGGGATTAAGCAAATATTTCAAGTAATAGATGCCGGATAAGTAGGTACAAAACCGACTTATCAAATTCCCCCAAACTTAAACATTTGCTTGTCCTTAAGCAAAAACAAAACACAGATGCAACTCAATGCAATGCAACTAATCTATATGCCTACAAATCCAACAGTATCATAGAATCAATATTATTCTTCCGGCCTCAGAGAAATCAAACAAACACTACAACACTTCATATAAAAACCATTCAATAATTCCTTATCAATCCTCAAATCTTAAACCGTTATCACTGGTATAGTGTGTGTGTGATCAACATCCATGTTAATTGATACAAATTCAAATTCAATACATAACCAATCTCTTAGAAAGAAACATACAGGGCAAACTCAAAAAGTTCAAAAGTAGATGAGTTCCAACTAAAACTAAACAATTACCACTTTCAAGGGTTCACATAGGGTACTTATACTTTATATATATTTTTTCATTGCTCAACACGGGGGCTTTTTGCTCTTTTCCAGTTTTTTTTGCAATGCCTCATTCCATTAGGCTAACAGTGCTACCCCTTAGCGAGCTTTCAACCAACGACTCCCAGACCATAAAAGACCTTAGGGCGCTAGGTGTTAAGACACCCCTACGGGCGTACTTGCTCAAGTAACAAAGGCCCCGAAACAAGACTACTCACGATATATATTCATTTTTTTTATTTTTTTATTTTTTTTATTTTATAAAGCTTATGTACCCCACATTTATCCCCCCAAACTTAGTTCTTGCTCAATTCTTCGTCTTTACTGCCTATCCTTGTCATTTTCTCATTTACACTAGCATTATCATCTTGAAACTCCTTATGTATCAATTTGAACTAATCAGTCACCATAGGTGTTATTAACGTGCTACCCTTTTTATACCAGTTTCAAACAAGCACAAGATCCAATTCATAACAAGAAATCACATCAAAAGCTCTAATAATCAGCATTATACTTGTCTACTCAATTCCAATCTCATCATTGGCCAAAATAAACTGAACTATCTAACAGCTGGACTCATGCAAGATGAACATATTAACTAACTATTATTTTTGATTTTATGATTTTTTTATTTATTATATATATATATATGTGCTAAACATAACATGATTGCAAAGATAGATGAGAACTATTTACATTCATAAGCTACTCTGCAACTACATGATTACCTAAATGCAACATTTAATAATTCTAAACATACACAATGAACTAACATATGCAAACCTAGCTAATGAAATTACATATGCCACATGTAACACGCAACTTAATCCCCCAAACTTGAAAATTACGATGTCCTCATTGTATAGATAAAGCAATAAATAAGAGAGGACTTCCCTGTAATCACCTAAGTCTGGGTTGGTGGTGGTTGTTGTTCTTCATCGGAATCGCTGGGTGGAAACCTTGGCATTGGTGTTGGTTGCTGGTAAGGGAATTTGGCAGTAGGATTAAAACTCTGGAGCGTAGTGTTCAATGAGACGAAAGATACATTCATGGCCTCAAACATGTGGTCCTGCCTTGCTGCTAGTCTCTGTATATCTCTCCGTGCCTCCTCGGTGTGATCATCCACTTGTCGTTGAAGGTTGAGGAATTGATTGCTAGATATTGCTCCGGGCTCTCCCATTGCCGCATTCCCCTTAAAGTACTCATCGTCATCCGAGGTGTCCTCAGCGTCAGCCTCATCCTCCGAGGCTGATGGAAATTAAAATCCTACTCCTCTTGGGTGCGACTCGCCTCCGGGCCACATAGCATATCTTGCAATCATTTTTGAGTCAAGTGTCTGCAGCGGCATCTATGTTATCTCATCATCTGACCAACGTACTCCCGCCTGTATACACAATCCACAGATAAGTGATGGGTGTGGCACTCCGCCAGAATATGGTCCTCTAAGGCATTTTCGGATTGAAGAGTTAATTACAGCCCCTATGTCCATGATAAAATCTTGTACCATAGCATATAATAGCACACTACTACAAAACAGTAAATAGACAACGCAGAAAAAACGTTGTGGTTTCTGTTTGAAAAACGTCGTGGTTAAGGGTGTTGTCTATTTGACACCATTACACAACGTTTTAAAAACGTTGTAGTTAAGCACAATACACAACGCTTTTTAGGAAAAAACGTTGTGTATTTGTTTTCAAAAAATTAGCAGATGGTTAAAAACGTTGTAGAAAGTATGATTCCACAACGTTTTTTGGTTAAAAACGTTGTTGTTTAATATATAAGACAACGTTTTTAACCAATTTATACAACATTTTTAAAATGTTGTAGATAAAGAAAAAAAAAAGAAAAAAAAATGTTGTGATTCACCTGCAATATGCTAATGCCAATGATATAAAGCTAAAAGGCCTACATTCTCATTTAAATTTAAAGCCAAAATATATCAACCATTCAAAATACATCCCAATAATGTCATTCGTTTACAGTTTCAAATTACTACGTCCACAAAATATATACCAAACTATCCATATATACATCTCAAATTCACTTTTCAATATAAATTACTACTATATCTAAGTATAGTACTCTGGTTTCTAATCCAAATTTCCCAAACCTCCAATAGCTAGCTAACCTTCTGTACCAATTCATTTTTCTCCTTCAGTCAGTCACCTCCAATAGCTAGCTAAGCCTCATTGTGCAGTTGAGTACTTGAGTTGCACTAGCTGCCCAGTTGATGGAGTTAGGAAATAGCGCCTAAGCCTCCTTATGTTATGCTATTTTCAATTGATGCAATAGCTAGTTAAGCCTCATTATAATTATAAACAAACATGGATGTCAGTAGGTCAATCGGACATAATTGAAATTAAATGAATAATTTACATGTGGTGATGACACTTTGATGGATGGAATGGGAATGATGTAATTAATTACTGGAAAGTAAATCTTTACAAATGAAAAGGGATGTCTACAAATACAAACAAAAGAAGCAGAATCTTACCAGCAGCAGCTAACATCGAAGTACTTTGGGTCAGTTGGAAAATGATATTCCGTACTTAACTGCAATGTTGAAAAAAGTATGCCTCGTTAGAGTTTAAACCATGCATAATTGAAATTCTACATAAACCTCAGGTTTATGCAGGCTTAACATTTAGAAACAGAATCTGAATATGGTATTATCCATCCACTCTCAAATATCTCTACACTTTTCAACCTAAACTAATCTGTTTTCAATTCAAATCTACTTTAATGAGCTTTAAAATGTAATCAAGCTGTGACCTTTAACTGGGCAGACAGAACAGAATAACTTTACGGAGTAATAAGTTGGTAAAGGATACTGCACTTGTTGAAGGAAAAAGGGAGTATCTAACTAGGATGTAGCACAAGGTATCACCAAAAAAGGTACACTCATAGTCATTTACTCATATGTAAACCTTGTCATATATAGGTTATATTTTATCTATTTACATAGGTAGCTATATCTATCCACAAAAAGTTATATGACACAATAAGATTTTTCCTAATATTTTAAAAATAAGAGCATCACAAAACACACCTTGCCAATTCCCATAACTAAAACTGATATTATTAAAAAATAAACTAAACAGAGATATAAAGTTGGTTTAAAAAGATATCAACATCTTTTTTTATAAGGTTAAAATGCTAACATCTACCTAGTTTCACATTGTAAAGATGACAAAATTCGTAGGCAAAGCCTCAAATGCTGTCTTTTTTTGGGTACATCACATCCACCAAAGAATGACAGCAGACTTTGAGAGAAACTTTTTATGTTGAAGCAAAACATTATTAGAACACTTTTTTTGCCCAATAAAATACTTCCAAAGTAGCTACTACCCACAATCACGAATGAAACTAAAAACCGAGTTCTATCTAAACGATGCCTTCATACCTCAAGCTGTTCATGTAATCGTTTCTGAACTTCGATCTGCAAACGTAATGCCTCAGTGATCTCAATACCCCTGTTACCACAGCAGAGAAAGGAGATAAGTTTGAATGGATTTATAAACATCTAGTAGCTCAAATGCATTAAAGATTACAAGCTTCAAAGCAGATTTTGACTATAGAAATAATTCAAATACCGCTTTTTAAAGAACAGCAAAAGTGCAACTTTAATCCTCACAGATTGAGCAATTCCAAACAAAAAAGTAAGTTTATCAGCAAGAGAGAAATTGCACTAGCTACTTAATATAGAACTAATCTTGCCCTATAATTTCAGATCAACTCCTTCAGCTGCTTAAGGTGACAAGCAGGTCCATAAAAGCTTTAGTCATTAGCCAATGATCCAATTTCAAGTAGGAAATAGCTAAACAGATGATATAAAACCATTACGAATCGAATTAGATACTAAATGCTACTGAACAATTCAAGTCCAGAGATGACAATTCTTCAATACGAGTCAGTTTTTTCTCCGAAGATCCTGCAAAAAGGGAATACCAAATTTTAAAGAGATATGCCCTCATATCACCTTTTACATGTTGATTCCATTATAAATGAACACTACCCAGCTGAAGATGTCCTTGATGCCCTTGGAAATCCATGAATGCTGCACCACTAATCTCCAATAATGCTCCATATGCGAAAGCTGCTTGCAACCAAGTTATTCCTCATCTTAGCCTTGTAGCTTTGGACAGACTTGCATTCATCATTTTGAACCCTACATAAAAACCAACCAAATTATTCCTGGTGTCTTTTTCTCCCTAGAAGTTTGGGGGTGAAAGGAGATACCCAGTCGTAAACTACGCGAGCCTTCTTTAGCTCATAGGTGAGACCTGAATACATCCCAGCAGCCAAACCTTCAAAAGATGTTACCATTGCAGAGGAAATTGATCACAGTTTCCTCAACATTCAACCAAAATACTATTAGTGAAGGAACATAACTATAGTTAAATAGCTGAAACATCTAGCAAATTCCATCAAGTTCAAAGTGTAACTCCATGGACGAGCTTAATAACCATATATACAGAAATCAATAGAGGGCTTATAAAAAATAGGATTAAACCCCAAAAATCTTAAATGATTGATTTAAGGTCAAATAATAGACCTAGACAGAAAATAAGTGTATGCGTTTAATGTTATTGGGATGGAATTTTGAGGGTTTCAAAATTCTGTAAAGGATATAGGTGAATTATTCAGGATTAAGGATTTATGTGATTATGTTCTGTGTTTATGGTTAATGATGTGTTCAGAATGTGGTTAAGGGTCAAGGGTTGACCAGATTAATTACATCTGTGATAAACCCTAAGTATATATTAAGAATGACAAAGTTCAATTAGAAAACCCTAACGTCTGATAAGAAACCCTAAAAACTGGTTCTGGAAACCCTAGTTTCAGTTCCGGGAATCCGAAACCCTAATTCGGTATATGAAACCCTAAATTGGGAACTTAATGGCATAAGTGTAAATAATTAAAAGATTAATTAGGGTTAATCTTAACAATTGATTACAAAACCCTAATTTCAAATTTGAAACCCTAATGCCAGATTTGAAAACCCTAGTTTCAGATTCTGTTAAAGTTAAGCCCTAATCTGGGATTATAACGGAGAATTTTAATGCTTTAGTGCTATTAATTATAAGTCTAATTAGGGTAAATGTTAATTAATTAACAAACCCTAATTTATAATTTTTGGAACCCTAATTGTTCTGTCAGAAACTCTAATGCTCAATTGTGGATTTAATTGCTAAAATTAGCAATGTTAATTAGGAAACCCTAATCCTAAAATTTTTAGTTTATGAGTAATTAGAAACACTAATCTAATTACGAGATTTAATTTATAAATGAGAAAAATTTAGTTTTTCTATTTAAAACCCTAAAATGTGGTTTTGAACCCTAATCTGTAATTTTGACGTTAATTGCGTAATTGGCAATTATAATTAGGAATTATTAATCCTAATTAACAAGATTTAAGTATGATTAAGAAATTTTTATATAATTAGTAAATTCTAATTATAAGTTAAAAATGTTAATTTTCTAATTTTTATAACCGAAATTCGGAATTGTAAAAAATTAAATTTTTGCAAAGTTAAGGGTTAAAACCTAAACCTTAGAATACTCCAAACCCTAAACCCTAAGGGTTTCATCAATTGAGAAATCTAGAGAATTATGGAAAGGACAAAAATGCCCTTTTTTATTATTTGTTTAGGTTTCTTGCAATCTTGGCCAAATCTTTAGTTGTTGAGCAACCCTAACCCTAGCCCTAGCCTAGCCTTTGACAAATCCAGCAAAATCTGCAGCAAATCAGATCATGCAATTAATCAAGCAAATTATATAATGGATTTGGAGAGAGAAAATGTACAAACATTTAGCCAACCTCATTCTTGCTCTCACCAACTCCCATAATCTCTCAAACCAACGAAATCCTAGTGATAATTCAGTCTCAATTCAAGCCCCACGTTTACTAGAAACAGATCAAAGAATCAGATTCAAGAATTAAAGCTAGAAAGGTATAAATCCCTAAAATTTCGAAATCTTTGATCTTATGTTGTTTAATGTTAGTTGTTGTTTAAAGTTGGGTAATAAGGTGTCTATTAGAGATCTGGGTTGTTGGATCATGGATCCATAACATCTAGATGCTCGAATCTAGCAATTTATGAAATCTGGAAAAGTGGAAAAATATGGCCTGACAGTCAAATGTCAGGGTCCATAGATCTTTGTGTGTTAATTATATCTTGTGTTTGATGTTATAGATGTATTCTATGTCATGAGGACTAGGATCTGGAAGTGGAATCAACCTCATACCTTGTATAGATCAAAAGTTATGAGCGGTCAAAGGTCGTTGACCCTTCAAGAAATCTGGTTTCTGGGTAACCCAGAAACCCAGATCATGTCTGACAACGTTTTTGCAGGTCACAAATCTTGCCGTTGTTTGTTAATTTGGTCATGTTGTTGCTTTAAAGTTGTAGTTTGTCATCAGATCTACATTATAAAAGATTTAGATCACTCAGATCTGTAACAGGATCGTGGTAATTATCGGTAAAAGTAGCTTTGACCATCTGTCTGATGAAGGTTTTCTGGAAAACCCAGATCTTCATCAGCCGAGTTTTTGTCAGAAATTGACCGGCTTTGATCTCAAAGTTGTGATGTTGTTAGATATATTTTTTGATATGTAATTGTAGCCTTACATCTTACCTACAATACTGAACCTTTAGATCACAGAAACAAAGCCTAGAATGAAAGATATAATGATCTAAACCTAGCACCCTTATCCGTTCTTCATTTTCTGGAAAACCCAGAAAATGAAGAACAGCGTTGTCAGTAACTTTGGAGACTTAGATCTCTCGGATATGATATTGTTTGGCCATGAAAAAAAGTTGGTGATTGTAGTATTACATAAATACTACAACATGAAATCAATCACAGGCCCAGAAATCGATCTGAACACAGATTAAAATCCGGTCAAACCAAGGACCCTCGCGTCTGACATGAATGCTCAAGAACACCTGAAGAACACATTTAGCGACACTTCTGTCGCCTAAAGACCCTTTAGCGACGCTTTATTTTCAGAAAATGCAGAAATTAATTAAAAAATTAGCAAAAATTGGTTTTTAATTATTAAAAATACAAAATAAATTCTGAAAAATTATATTAAAGTCTGAAAAAAAGTTTTTAACTATTTTGAGTATATTTCAAAAATATTTAGTATTTTTGGAATATAAATGGTATTTATTTATTTAATTATAATACTAAATAAATTATTTAAAAATAGTTTTTAATTCATAAAAAATCATGAAAAATAATATTATGATAAAAGAAAATATTTTAAGTTATTTTTGATAACTTTTGATATTTTGTGAGGAAATTCATTAATTAATCAATATTAATGATAATTAATTTATTTAATAAATATATTAAATAAATTAAGGAAAAATGGAATTAATGCTTTATAAATTATATAAAAATGATTTAAGTAATCTAAAAATATTTTAAGTTATAAATTATAACTTTTGATATTTTGGCGTGAAAATATTAATATTTTAATATTAATAACAATTATCTGATAATGGATTTAAGTATTGGAAAATCATATAAAATGATTTTAAAGTATTAAAAATACTTTGTGATATTATAATTATATTATAATATTATGTAATGATTTTCATTAATATTTTATATTAAATAAATATTAATGATTAAGGTATTAAGTGGTATTTAATTCGTTTAAATACGGTTTTAAGGATTGAAAAATGGTAATAAATGGTAATAATTATTTGAAAATTATTACGAGCTTAGGAAAAATATTTTGTCTGATACGAAATTATCTATGATAACGGTTAAGTGTTAAGTCAGAGTTTAATTGAACTTAAACTCGATATTCGTCCGACTAGACCGTCGGGATGATAGAATTGTGTCGGTTTCAAGTCAGACTGAAATAGTTTGACTTGATACTAAGTCTTATGTGTTGTAAAGACTGATAGGGTTATGTGTTATGTGTTTAGGTTATTCTGTGGATATAAATTATAACAGTATTATACTATGATGATATTATTCTAATTATTGGAGATTTATATTATTAATATTAGGTCTTCGGATTAAGCGTTATTAAATTGCGTGCGGTAATCTACGGTTCAAGCAAGTTTTCTCATACTTAACTCTAATAAGAGTAGTTTATTCCAGCTTATGGTTAATCATTGCTGATTGCCATGAAAATTGTACTCTGTACATCTTGCATGTATAAGTCAGGTATGAAAGGCTGATCACCTTCATTACCAGTTGGTTCAGAAATGTTTGTTCATGTAAAATACTTGTTCAGTCAAAATTTTGTTCCTGCTAGTTCACAATCATATTGTTGAATTATGGCCAACCAATTATTCATACTCTTCAATTATGATATATTGTTATGTTATTGTATATAAACTTGCTGGGAAACTTTCATGCTCACCCTTGCTATATCATGATAAAACATTGCAGATAAGGCGAACGTGTTCGGGCACAGGAAAAAGGTTAAAGTCAAGTTCTACTTGGGTTAAAGCGCGGCTTGTTTGTAATAATATATTGTGATAATTATTGTTGTATAATAGATATTATATTAATGGAGTTTAAGTTAAGGTTACTGGACCTTGGGGAATAGTGTGTAATGTATTGTATAAACAATTTATGTTTATATCTTTCGCAAATAGTGATAGAAATAGTGAACCGGATCCGCGGTGATTTGGGACCCGGATTTGGGGCTACTACAGTTGGTATCAAAGCTGTTGGTTATGAAGCTTAGGTAGGAATACCTGAGACAAATAACCGCAGTGATTAGGATAAGATCTAACTCATATAGAGTTAGTTGGTCGGTAAGATTCAAAGATGAATCTCGGCGAGTGTAAGACACAGAGTTCCCTAACTCTGATAATAAAGTTGAACGGAAATGGTAAATAGATCGAGTCTAAAAGACTGATAGTGCAGGGATAGGAGATCGTAAAACAAAACGATCAAGTTCTGGAATTGAATCGTAATATATACGATAAGATCACCCCGTGATCTGATAAAGGTTATGATATGGGAAATGAATCAATCTACTGATTGAAAAGTTTACAGCAAGATGTTGTGTGAAAGTTGTACTATGAAATGGTACTATGAAAACTCATAAAAGAGTTATGGATCATGAATACGAATTGAATTCGTATTGAAAAAGGGGGTTAAGATTAGGTGGGGATTTCAATGAGGACTCGTGCCAGCAACGGAGTTGTATGATTCCTTGTATGGGCGGGGAATTGTACTTGGTGTAAAAACTACTTAGTTGGTGGCATTGGTAATAGTTGAAATGTGGTGTCACGCTAGTTATTATATATAGATAAATAGGTCATAGGTAGAGAATATAGGATTAAGTACGAGTTCTTAGAACTCATACTTATGTGACATTCTTGACGCATAGTTATATGAAATGTTTATGAGCCCCTCAGCGAAAGGATGCTAAAGGTCAGGGTAAGTTCGTAAACTCATATAATTGTGGTCAGGTTATGAACTCATAAGTGTGGTTTTATGAATTGGGTATAGTTGCGTGTGAATGGAGTGTTAAGGATTATAGGAACAGATAGATTGTTAAGCAAATGATCATTAGTGGAGACTTAGGTTTTCCTAAACTCCTAGCTATGCTAAACTTCGAAATTTTTGGACATCAAGCTAAATACGCAATATGTGCCTTTTAAAAAAAATGTAGACTCGTAATCATTTTTGAAACGGTTTAAAGTACAGTCTATGCTGCTTATTTCGGCTAGACGCAAATGTTTTGAAATATCAAAAATTGTTTTATTTATCACTTATGTACCATGTAACCTGGTGCAGAGATGATAAAAACGATGGAGTCATCAATGCATTATTACTTAGTATGAATTTGACCTGAAGTCACTATTCTACTATGGTATGATGTAGTATGATAAAATCACCAATGACGAAATCCTCAACGGACTGTTAATACAGTGCGGCATCATGACGTCATTCTCGAAAATGTTTTCAAAAATTTTAATTTGCCAACGGGGTTTTGGCTTCACCTAAATAATTCGATTGAATTGAATTATTGATATGGGTCTATGCTATTTGATTCAGCTAGACTAATGTTATAAAAACTCCAAGTGTTTATTGAAAGAATTTCTCGAACCAAATTGCTTTGGTGCGGAATCCAATGATAAGACTGAGGTGAACGATAATGTTTGGATAAATAATCCAATCTAGTAGCGTAAATATTCACTAAAAATGACTAATACGTTATGCATGACGTAACTGTACAATGGGATGATCACCTAAAGTACTAATAATGGTAGTTTACCTTCTTTGTGATTGTAAACAGACCAAGTAATGTATTGTTTTACGGTATAATCACTACCGTTAAAACTAAATGTGTTCATGGTCTATATGACCCCTCAGCATAATTTCAAAACTTTTACTCTGGTGAGAGGTGTATTGGGTATCATGTAATAATGTGTGTGAATGGTATATGTGTGAATGGTATAAGGTGCACGGTGTAAGGTGTAAGGTGAATTTCGGGGACGAAATTCTTATAAGGAGGGGTGAATGTGACAACCCGAAAAATTAGACAAATTATTAAAATCTTAAATGATTGATTTAAGGTCAAATAATAGACCTAGACAGAAAATAAGTGTATACGTTTAATGTTATTGGGATGGAATTTTGAGGGTTTCAAAATTCTGTAAAGGATATAGGTGAATTATTCAGGATTAAGAATTTATGTGATTATGTTCTGTGTTTATGGTTAATGATGTGTTCAGAATGTGGTTAAGGGTCAAGGGTTGACCAGATTAATTACATCTGTGATAAACCCTAAGTATATATTAAGAACGACAAAGTTCAGTTAGAAAACCCTAACGTCTGATAAGAAACCCTAAAAACTGGTTCTGGAAATCCTAGTTTCAGTTTCGGGAATCCAAAACCCTAATTCGGTATATGAAACCCTAAATTGGGAACTTAATGGCATAAGTGTAAATAATTAAAAGATTAATTAGGGTTAATCTTAACAATTGATTACAAAACCCTAATTTCAAATTTGAAACCCTAATGCCAGATCTGAAAATCCTAGTTTCAGATTCTGTTAAAGTTAAGCCCTAATCTGGGATTATAACGGAGAATTTTAATGCTTTAGTGCTATTAATTACAAGTCTAATTAGGATAAATGTTAATTAATTAACAAAACCTAATTTGTAATTTTTGGAACCCTAATTGTTCCGTCAGAAACTCTAATGCTCAAGTGTGGATTTAATTGCTAAAATTAGCAATGTTAATTACGAAACCCTAATCCTAAAATTTTTAGTTTATGAGTAATTAGAAACACTAATCTAATTACGAGATTTAATTTATAAATGAGAAAAATTTAGTTTTTCTATTTAAAACCCTAAAATATGGTTTTGAACCCTAATCTGTAATTTTGACGTTAATTGCGTAATTGACAATTATAATTAGGAATTATTAATCCTAATTAACAAGATTTAAGTATGATTAAGAAATTTTTATATAATTAGTAAATTCTAATTATAAGTTAAAAATGTTAATTTTCTAATTTTTATAACCGAAATTCGGAATTGTAAAAAATTAAATTTTTGCAAAGTTAAGGGTTAAAACCTAAACCCTAAAATACTCCAAACCCTAAACCCTAAGGGTTTCATCAATTGAGAAATCTAGAGAATTATGGAAAGGACAAAAATGCCCTTTTTTATTATTTGTTTAGGTTTCTTGCAATCTTGGCCAAATCTTTAGTTGTTGAGCAACCCTAACCCTAGCCCTAGCCTAGCCTTTGACAAATCCAGCAAAATCAGCAGCAAATCAGATCATGCAATTAATCAAGCAAATTATATAATGGATTTGGAGAGAGAAAATGTACAAACATTTAGCCAACCTCATTCTTGCTCTCACCAACTCCCATAATCTCTCAAACCAACGAAATCCTAGTGATAATTCAGTCTCAATTCAAGCCCCACGTTTACTAGAAACAGATCAAAGAATCAGATTCAAGAATTAAAGCTAGAAAGGTATAAATCCCTAAAATTTCGAAATCTTTGATCTTATGTTGTTTAATGTTAGTTGTTGTTTAAAGTTGGGTAATAAGGTGTCTATTAGAGATCTGGGTTGTTGGATCATGGATCCATAACATCTAGATGCTCGAATCTAGCAATTTATGAAATCTGGAAAAGTGGAAAAATATGGCCTGACAGTCAAATGTCAGGGTCCATAGATCTTTGTGTGTTAATTATATCTTGTGTTTGATGTTATAGATGTATTCTATGTCATGAGGACTAGGATCTGGAAGTGGAATCAACCTCATACCTTGTATAGATCAAAAGTTATGAGCGGTCAAAGGTCGTTGACCCTTCAAGAAATCTGGTTTCTGGGTAACCCAGAAACCCAGATCATGTCTGACAACGTTTTTGCAGGTCACAAATCTTGCCGTTGTTTGTTAATTTGGTCATGTTGTTGCTTTAAAGTTGTAGTTTGTCATCAGATCTACATTATAAAAGATTTAGATCACTCAGATCTGTAACAGGATCGTGGTAATTATCGGTAAAAGTAGCTTTGACCATCTGTCTGATGAAGGTTTTCTGGAAAACCCAGATCTTCATCAGCCGAGTTTTTGTCAGAAATTGACCGGCTTTGATCTCAAAGTTGTGATGTTGTTAGATATATTTTTTGATATGTAATTGTAGCCTTACATCTTACCTACAATACTGAACCTTTAGATCACAGAAACAAAGCCTAGAATGAAAGATATAATGATCTAAACCTAGCACCCTTATCCGTTCTTCATTTTCTGGAAAACCCAGAAAATGAAGAACAGCGTTGTCAGTAACTTTGGAGACTTAGATCTCTCGGATATGATATTGTTTGGCCATGAAAAAAAGTTGGTGATTGTAGTATTACATAAATACTACAACATGAAATCAATCACAGGCCCAGAAATCGATCTGAACACAGATTAAAATCCGGTCAAACCAAGGACCCTCGCGTCTGACATGAATGCTCAAGAACACCTGAAGAACACATTTAGCGACACTTCTGTCGCCTAAAGACCCTTTAGCGACGCTTTATTTTCAGAAAATGCAGAAATTAATTAAAAAATTAGCAAAAATTGGTTTTTAATTATTAAAAATACAAAATAAATTCTGAAAAATTATATTAAAGTCTGAAAAAAAGTTTTTAACTATTTTGAGTATATTTCAAAAATATTTAGTATTTTTGGAATATAAATGGTATTTATTTATTTAATTATAATACTAAATAAATTATTTAAAAATAGTTTTTAATTCATAAAAAATCATGAAAAATAATATTATGATAAAAGAAAATATTTTAAGTTATTTTTGATAACTTTTGATATTTTTTGAGGAAATTCATTAATTAATCAATATTAATGATAATTAATTTATTTAATAAATATATTAAATAAATTAAGGAAAAATGGAATTAATGCTTTATAAATTATATAAAAATGATTTAAGTAATCTAAAAATATTTTAAGTTATAAATTATAACTTTTGATATTTTGGCGTGAAAATATTAATATTTTAATATTAATAACAATTATCTGATAATGGATTTAAGTATTGGAAAATCATATAAAAATGATTTTAAAGTATTAAAAATACTTTGTGATATTATAATTATATTATAATATTATGTAATGATTTTCATTAATATTTTATATTAAATAAATATTAATGATTAAGGTATTAAGTGGTATTTAATTCGTTTAAATACGGTTTTAAGGATTGAAAAATGGTAATAAATGGTAATAATTATTTAAAAATTATTACGAGCTTAGGAAAAATATTTTGTCTGATAAGAAATTATCTGTGATAACGGTTAAGTGTTAAGTCAGAGTTTAATTGAACTTAAACTCGATATTCGTCCGACTAGACCGTCGGGATGATAGAATTGTGTCGGTTTCAAGTCAGACTGAAATAGTTTGACTTGATACTAAGTCTTATGTGTTGTAAAGACTGATAGGGTTATGAGTTATGTGTTTAGGTTATTCTGTGGATATAAATTATAACAGTATTATACTATGATGATATTATTCTAATTATTGGAGATTTATATTATTAATATTAGGTCTTCAGATTAAGCGTTATTAAATTGCGTGCGGTAATCAACGGTTCAGGCAAGTTTTCTCATACTTAACTCTAATAAGAGTAGTTTATTCCAGCTTATGGTTAATCATTGCTGATTGCCATGAAAATTGTACTCTATACATCTTGCATGTATAAGTCAGGTATGAAAGGCTGATCACCTTCATTACCAGTTGGTTCAGAAATGTTTGTTCATGTAAAATACTTGTTCAGTCAAAATTTTGTTCCTGCTAGTTCACAATCATATTGTTGAATTATGGCCAACCAATTATTCATACTCTTCAATTATGATATATTGTTATGTTATTGTATATAAACTTGCTGGGAAACTTTCATGCTCACCCTTGCTATATCATGATAAAACATTGCAGATAAGGCGAACGTGTTCGGGCACAGGAAAAAGGTTAAAGTCAAGTTCTACTTGGGTTAAAGCGCGGCTTGTTTGTAATAATATATTGTGATAATTATTGTTGTATAATAGATATTATATTAATGGAGTTTAAGTTAAGGTTACTGGACCTTGGGGAATAGTGTGTAATGTATTGTATAAACAATTTATGTTTATATCTTTCGCAAATAGTGATAGAAATAGTGAACCGGATCCGCGGTGATTTGGGACCCGGATTTGGGGCTACTACAGTTGGTATCAAAGCTGTTGGTTATGAAGCTTAGGTAGGAATACCTGAGACAAATAACCGCAGTGATTAGGATAAGATCTAACTCATATAGAGTTAGTTGGTCGGTAAGATTCAAAGATGAATCTCGGCGAGTGTAAGACACAGAGTTCCCTAACTCTGATAATAAAGTTGAACGGAAATGGTAAATAGATCGAGTCTAAAAGACTGATAGTGCAGGGATAGGAGATCGTAAAACAAAACGATCAAGTTCTGGAATTGAATCGTAATATATACGATAAGATCACCCCGTGATCTGATAAAGGTTATGATATGGGAAATGAATCAATCTACTGATTGAAAAGTTTACAGCAAGATGTTGTGTGAAAGTTGTACTATGAAATGGTACTATGAAAACTCATAAAAGAGTTATGGATCATGAATACGAATTGAATTCGTATTGAAAAAGGGGGTTAAGATTAGGTGGGGATTTCAATGAGGACTCGTGCCAGCAACGGAGTTGTATTATTCCTTGTATGGGCGGGGAATTGTACTTGGTGTAAAAACTACTTAGTTGGTGGCATTGGTAATAGTTGAAATGTGGTGTCACGCTAGTTATTATATATAGATAAATAGGTCATAGGTAGAGAATATAGGATTAAGTACGAGTTCTTAGAACTCATACTTATGTGACATTCTTGACGCATAGTTATATGAAATGTTTATGAGCCCCTCAGCGAAAGGATGCTAAAGGTCAGGGTAAGTTCGTAAACTCATATAATTGTGGTCAGGTTATGAACTCATAAGTGTGGTTTTATGAATTGGGTATAGTTGCGTGTGAATGGAGTGTTAAGGATTATAGGAACAGATAGATTGTTAAGCAAATGATCATTAGTGGAGACTTAGGTTTTCCTAAACTCCTAGCTATGCTAAACTTCGAAATTTTTGGACATCAAGCTAAATACGCAATATGTGCCTTTTAAAAAAAATGTAGACTCGTAATCATTTTTGAAACGGTTTAAAGTACAGTCTATGCTGCTTATTTCGGCTAGACGCAAATGTTTTGAAATATCAAAAATTGTTTTATTTATCACTTATGTACCATGTAACCTGGTGCAGAGATGATAAAAACGATGGAGTCATCAATGCATTATTACTTAGTATGAATTTGACCTGAAGTCACTATTCTACTATGGTATGATGTAGTATGATAAAATCACCAATGACGAAATCCTCAACGGACTGTTAATACAGTGCGGCATCATGACGTCATTCTCGAAAATGTTTTCAAAAATTTTAATTTGCCAACGGGGTTTTGGCTTCACCTAAATAATTCGATTGAATTGAATTATTGATATGGGTCTATGCTATTTGATTCAGCTAGACTAATGTTATAAAAACTCCAAGTGTTTATTGAAAGAATTTCTCGAACCAAATTGCTTTGGTGCGGAATCCAATGATAAGACTGAGGTGAACGATAATGTTTGGATAAATAATCCAATCTAGTAGCGTAAATATTCACTAAAAATGACTAATACGTTATGCATGACGTAACTGTACAATGGGATGATCACCTAAAGTACTAATAATGGTAGTTTACCTTCTTTGTGATTGTAAACAGACCAAGTAATGTATTGTTTTACGGTATAATCACTACCGTTAAAACTAAATGTGTTCATGGTCTATATGACCCCTCAGCATAATTTCAAAACTTTTACTCTGGTGAGAGGTGTATTGGGTATCATGTAATAATGTGTGTGAATGGTATATGTGTGAATGGTATAAGGTGCACGGTGTAAGGTGTAAGGTGAATTTCGGGGACCAAATTCTTATAAGGAGGGGTGAATGTGACAACCCGAAAAATTAGACAAATTATTAAAATCTTAAATGATTGATTTAAGGTCAAATAATAGACCTAGACAGAAAATAAGTGTATACGTTTAATGTTATTGGGATGGAATTTTGAGGGTTTCAAAATTCTGTAAAGGATATAGGTGAATTATTCAGGATTAAGAATTTATGTGATTATGTTCTGTGTTTATGGTTAATGATGTGTTCAGAATGTGGTTAAGGGTCAAGGGTTGACCAGATTAATTACATCTGTGATAAACCCTAAGTATATATTAAGAACGACAAAGTTCAGTTAGAAAACCCTAACGTCTGATAAGAAACCCTAAAAACTGGTTCTGGAAACCCTAGTTTCAGTTTCGGGAATCCAAAACCCTAATTCGGTATATGAAACCCTAAATTGGGAACTTAATGACATAAGTGTAAATAATTAAAAGATTAATTAGGGTTAATCTTAACAATTGATTACAAAACCCTAATTTCAAATTTGAAACCCTAATGTCAGATCTGAAAACCCTAGTTTCAGATTCTGTTAAAGTTAAGCCCTAATCTGGGATTATAACGGAGAATTTTAATGCTTTAGTGCTATTAATTATAAGTCTAATTAGGGTAAATGTTAATTAATTAACAAAACCTAATTTGTAATTTTTGGAACCCTAATTGTTCCGTCAGAAACTCTAATGCTCAATTGTGGATTTAATTGCTAAAATTAGCAATGTTAATTACGAAACCCTAATCCTAAAATTTTTAGTTTATGAGTAATTAGAAACACTAATCTAATTACGAGATTTAATTTATAAATGAGAAAAATTTAGTTTTTCTATTTAAAACCCTAAAATGTGGTTTTGAACCCTAATCTGTAATTTTGACGTTAATTGCGTAATTGACAATTATAATTAGGAATTATTAATCCTAATTAACAAGATTTAAGTATGATTAAGAAATTTTTATATAATTAGTAAATTCTAATTATAAGTTAAAAATGTTAATTTTCTAATTTTTATAACCGAAATTCGGAATTGTAAAAAATTAAATTTTTGCAAAGTTAAGGGTTAAAACCTAAACCCTAGAATACTCCAAACCCTAAACCCTAAGGGTTTCATCAATTGAGAAATCTAGAGAATTATGGAAAGGACAAAAATGCCCTTTTTTATTATTTGTTTAGGTTTCTTGCAATCTTGGCCAAATCTTTAGTTGTTGAGCAACCCTAACCCTAGCCCTAGCCTAGCCTTTGACAAATCCAGCAAAATCAGCAGCAAATCAGATCATGCAATGAATCAAGCAAATTATATAATGGATTTGGAGAGAGAAAATGTATAAACATTTAGCCAACCTCATTCTTGCTCTCACCAACTCCCATAATCTCTCAAACCAACTAAATCCTAGTGATAATTCAGTCTCAATTCAAGCCCCACGTTTACTAGAAACAGATCAAAGAATCAGATTCAAGAATTAAAGCTAGAAAGGTATAAATCCCTAAAATTTCGAAATCTTTGATCTTATGTTGTTTAATGTTAGTTGTTGTTTAAAGTTGGGTAATAAGGTGTCTATTAGAGATCTGGGTTGTTGGATCATGGATCCATAACATCTAGATGCTCGAATCTAGCAATTTATGAAATCTGGAAAAGTAGAAAAATATGGCCTGACAGTCAAATGTCAGGGTCCATAGATCTTTGTGTGTTAATTATATCTTGTGTTTGATGTTATAGATGTATTCTATGTCATGAGGACTAGGATCTGGAAGTGGAATCAACCTCATACCTTGTATAGATCAAAAGTTATGAGCGGTCAAAGGTCGTTGACCATTCAAGAAATCTGGTTTTTGCAGGTCACAAATCTTGCTGTTGTTTGTTAATTTGGTCATGTTGTTGCTTTAAAGTTGTAGTTTGTCATGAGATCTACATTATAAAAGCTTTAGATCACTCAGATCTGTAATAGGATCGTGGTAATTATCGGTTAAAGTAGCTTTGACCATTTGTCTGATGAAGGTTTTCTGGAAAACCCAGATCTTCATCAGCCGAGTTTTTGTCAGAAATTAACCGGCTTTGATCTCTCAGTTGTGATGTTGGTAGATATATGTTTTGATATGTAATTGTAGCCTTACATCTTACCTACAATACTGAACCTTTAGATCACAGAAACAAAGCCTAGAATGAAAGATATAATGATCTAAACCTAGCACCCGTATCTGTTCTTCATTTTCTGGAAAACCCAGAAAATGAAGTACAGCGTTGTCAGTAACTTTGGAGACTTAGATCTCTCGGATATGATATTGTTTGGCCATGAAAAAAAGTTGGTGATTGTAGTATTACATAAATACTACAACATGAAATCAATCACAGGCCCAGAAATCGATCAGAACACAGATTAAAATCCGGTCAAACCATGGACCCTCGCGTCTGACATGAATGCTCAAGAACACCTGAAGAACAAATTTAGCGACACTTCTGTCGCCTAAAAACCCTTTAGCGACGCTTTATTTTCAGAAAATGCAGAAATTAATTAAAAAATTAGAAAAAATTGGTTTTTAATTATTAAAAATACAAAATAAATTCTGAAAAATTATATTAAAGTCTGAAAAAAAGTTTTTAACTATTTTGAGTATATTTCAAAAATATTTAGTATTTTTGGAATATAAATGGTATTTATTTATTTAATTATAATATTAAATAAATTATTTAAAAATAGTTTTTATTTCATAAAAAATCATGAAAAATAATATTATGATAAAAAAAAATATTTTAAGTTATTTTTGATAACTTTTGATATTTTTGAGGAAATTCATTAATTAATCAATATTAATGATAATTAATTTATTTAATAAATATATTAAATAAATTAAGGAAAAATGGAATTAATGCTTTATAAATTATATAAAAATGATTTAAGTAATCTAAAAATATTTTAAGTTATAAATTATAACTTTTGATATTTTGGCGTGAAAATATTAATATTTTAATATTAATAACAATTATCTGATAATGGATTTAAGTATTGGAAACTCATATAAAAATGATTTTAAAGTATTAAAAATACTTTGTGATATTATAATTATATTATAATATTATGTAATGATTTTCATTAATATTTTATATTAAATAAATATTAATGATTAAGGTATTAAGTGGTATTTAATTCGTTTAAATACGGTTTTAAGGATTGAAAAATGGTGATAAATGGTAATAATTATTTGAAAATTATTACGAGCTTAGGAAAAATATTTTGTCTGATAAGAAATTATCTGTGATAACGGTTAAGTGTTAAGTCAGAGTTTAATTGAACTTAAACTCGATATTCGTCCGACTAGACCGTCGGGATGATAGAATTGTGTCGGTTTCAAGTCAGACTGAAATAGTTTGACTTGATACTAAGTCTTATGTGTTGTAAAGACTGATAGGGTTATGTGTTATGTGTTTAGGTTATTCTGTGGATATAAATTATAACAGTATTATACTATGATGATATTATTCTAATTATTGGAGATTTATATTATTAATATTAGGTCTTCGGATTAAGCGTTATTAAATTGCGTGCGGTAATCAACGGTTCAGGCAAGTTTTCTCATACTTAACTCTAATAAGAGTAGTTTATTCCAGCTTATGGTTAATCATTGCTGATTGCCATGAAAATTGTACTCTGTACATCTTGCATGTATAAGTCAGGTATGAAAGGCTGATCACCTTCATTACCAGTTGGTTCAGAAATGTTTGTTCATGTAAAATACTTGCTCAGTCAAAATTTTGTTCCTGCTAGTTCACAATCATATTGTTGAATTATGGCCAACCAATTATTCATACTCTTCAATCATGATATATTGTTATGTTATTGTATATAAACTTGCTGGGCAACTTTCATACTCACCCTTGCTATATCATGATAAAACATTGCAGATAAGGCGAACGTGTTCGGGCACAGGAAAAAGGTTAAAGTCAAGTTCTACTTGGGTTAAAGCGCGGCATATTTGTAATAATATATTGTGATAATTATTGTTGTATAATAGATATTATATTAATGGAGTTTAAGTTAAGGTTACTCGACCTTGGGGAATAGTGTGTAATGTATTGTATAAACAATTTATGTTTATATCTTCCGCAAATAGTGATAGAAATAGTGAACCGGATCTGCGGAGATTTGGGACCCGGATTCGGGGCTACTACATTATCCGTAGACACGTCTAACGTGTGTGTTGATGGAAGTAACTTAGCGCACAGAAAGTCATACCATATCTTCCCATACTGACTGAGATCCTTACTCCGAAAGGAAGTGGCTCCATTATTTGATTTTTTCCATGAGGTACCCGGCTTTGTCATCTCCTGCATAATAGCCTCATAATCTGGATCATTATCACGTAAGTGTCGGTACTGGCAATGTCCCGGTGCTCGTAACTGATAGTACGTGTTGATTACGTCGGCACTGAAGGGCACTAACCTACCCCGTACAAAAGCATTGTAGGTGGCCTTATCCTCAGCATTAGCGTAGAATTCTTTGACCACACTTACAACTGCGGGTTCGAGCTCTGCTGTTAATTTAGTCCAACCTTTTTGATAAATTTGTTGCATCATTTCGCCATCCACAGGTTCAGTTGCCAACCCCCGCTCAGGTGTGAGTGTTTTTGTTACCATATAGTCGTAACGGTCGGCGGCGGAGGCACTTGTGAATTTTCTCCGATCAAAGGTTTGTGTTGATTTTGTGGTCCCTGAACTCTCTCCTCGTTGACTTTTTGATGTCGGTTTTGGTGCCATTGATTTGGAATTGATGAGTTTTTCCCCCAAACTTTGCTTAAGCAATTTATCGAACACTTGGTGTGCGAGACTTGAAATTCCCACAAACTTGGTTATTTGGATTGAACTATGGTGATAGAAGATGAGGAATTGGAAAACCAACTTCTACTTTCGATACATGTCGAATTTGGTCGTAGAGATTTGCACAAATTCTATCCTTGAACTTCCAATTTGTGTGAATTAAGGTTGTGATAATGTGTGGTGAATGGGTGGATTTATAGAGAGGAGTTTATGGAGGTAGGTAGTGGGATTGTGGCTGCTGGGATTGTGTTGATTTGTTGTGATGAGAGGAGAGGTAATGTGTAATGTAATTTTAGTCGTGAGTGGAAGTTGTGAAGTAGTTAGAGTATAGGAGGTTGAAGTATAATGGAAGTGGGAGACTAGTTATGTACCAACTGCCGAACTGCATTATTTGTCGTGCACTAACAGGACATCCAGCCCCGGCTGGGTGGTTAAGGCTGCAAAGGGCCAGCCCTGGCTGTGGGGTGTCAGCCCCGGCTGGGTCTATTGTGCTACAATGGCCAGCCCCAGCTGGGTAGTCTTCTGCAAAGGCAAAAAAGGCTCCAGCCTCGGCTGGAAAAATTGCTCTGTGATGGTCCAGCCTCGGCTGGAAAAATTGCTCTGTGATGGTCCAGCCCCGGCTGGATAATGGACTGTTAAGGCTCTTAGCTGCTGATGCATGGTTTCTGCTGACTTACTTCATGTGCATCACATAGCTTCTTCTTTGCATACCTAAACACATGAAAGCATACCCATCATTAGAATATAGGATAACACACACGCATACATAAACAACCTGTACCGTACCGCGGGGGCAAAGACCCCCGCACCCCCCCTGCGCAACCTTCGGGTCAACCCTGATGGGCTAGTGCGTCGCTCCGTTCCGCTCGCGCCTTCGGCACAAGCTCCGCTACGCTACGCTCCGACTAGCCTTTTTCAGCGACTTCTATATTATAAGTTATAGGTTACCTATCAATAGAAATGGAGCAACTTCAAGCATAGAGGATAAAATTATTTAAAAATCAAGTATACTTTAAATCCTGCATGACTATATTCTAGACCAAATTTTATTTTATTATTATTTTTTTTACTACCATTTCACTAGCATGGATAAAAAATACTTAAGAATAGACAACTGAAGAGAATAAAAATAAAAATAAACGTAAAAATAAAATTGGGTTGCCTCCCAATGAGCGCTTGATTTTAAGTCGTTCAGCCTGACTACTCCCTGTTTATGGTGCGTCTGCAAGTGTGATAGCTATGACATTCGTGTTAGCCTCGCAACCCCAATAGTGCTTTAATCTGTGACCGTTGACCTTGAAAGTTTCTAAAGGATTCCGACTGTAGATTTCAACGGCGCCATGTGAGAACACCCTTTTATTGTAAATGGTCCTGACCATCTTGACTTAAGCTTGCCTGGGAACAATCTCAACCGTGAGTTAAACAAAAAGACTGATTGCCCTGGCTCGAACGTTCTTTGCATAATTTTCTGGTCGTGCCATCTTTTCACCTTTTCTTTGTATAACTTGGAGTTCTCGTAGGCTTGAAGACGGAATTCGTCAAGTTCATTTAGCTGAAGTAGTCTCTTTTCACCTACAGCTGTTTGATCGAAATTGAGTTTCTGAATCGCCCAGTAAGCTTTATGTTGTAATTCGACCGGTAAGTGACAAGCCTTTCCGTATAGTAGTTGATATGGTGACATCCCGATCGTTGTTTTATACGCAGTCCGGTAGGCCCATAATGCGTCATCCAACCTGAGCGACCATTCCTTTAGAGTTGGATTCGCCACTTTTTCCAAGATTCTCTTGACTTCCCTGTTCGAGACCTCAACTTGTCCACTGGTTTGGGGATGATATGTTGTAGCGACCTTATAGTTGACCCCATACTTTGCCAATAGAGCTGTGAATAACTTGTTGCAAAAGTGACTACCTTCGTCACTGATAATTGCCCTTGGCGTGCCAAACCTTGTGAAAATGTTCTTTTGTAGGAATTTGAGGACCACCTTGGCATTGTTTGTTGGTAAAGCTGCAGCTTCAACCCATTTTGATACGTAGTCCACTGCAAGTAGAATGTACTGATTGTTCAGAGACGATGGGAATGGCCCCATGAAATCAATGCCCCATACATCAAAAATTTCAACTTTAAGAATCGTTTGTAGAGGCATCTCATTCCGTTTTGAAATATTGCCCACTCTTTGACATCTATCACATGTTTTAACAAAATGGTGGGCATCCTTGAATAGTGTAGGCCAATAAAACCCAGATTGCAACACCTTCGTAGCTGTCCTCTCACTTCCATAATGTCCGCCATATGCAGATGAGTGACATTCATGCAAGATGTTCTTCACTTCACTGTAAGGCACACACCTTCTAATCATTTTGTCGGTGAACTATTTGAACAAGTAAGAATCATCCCATATGTACCATTTCACGTCATGAAGAAACTTCTTTTTCTGTTGTCTTGAGAGATCAGGTGGAAGTACGTTGCTCACAAGATAATTCGCATAATCCGCATACCAAGGAAATTCTGCATTTAGTCCAAACAGTTGTTCATCTGGGAATGATTCATTGATTTCACAGTTGTCCTCTTTGAATTTCCCTTGATTTTCCAGCCTAGATAAGTAATCGACTACCTGATTCTCCATCCCTGTTCTATCTTTTATTTCCAGATCAAACTCTTGAAGTAGGAGAATCCATCGGATAAGGCGTGGCTTAGCATCCTTTTTCGCTATCAAATACTGAATAGCCGCATGATCCGTGTAGACAATCACCTTTGTTCCGATCAAATAGGCCCAGAATTTATCAAACGCGTACACCACTGCAAGTAATTCTTTTTCTGTTGTTGTGTAGTTCAATTGAGTCTCTGTGAGTGTTTTACTTGCATAGTAAATAGCATGAAATATCTTGTCTCGACGTTGACCCAAAACAGCCCCAACTGCATAATCACTTGCATCACACATTAGTTCAAACGGCATATTCCAATCCTGAGCGACGATCACGGGAGTTGTAGTCAGCTTTTTCTTCAATAACTCGAAGGCCAACTTACACTCCTCATCAAAGTTGAATACCGAATCCTTCTCTAGAAGACTGCATAAAGGTTTTGCCATTTTAGAAAAATCCTTTATGAATCTCCTATAGAACCCAGCATGTCCTAGAAAGCTTCTAATTCCTTTGACTGAACTTGGCGGAGGCAACTTCTCAATTGTTTCCAGCTTTTCTTTATCGACCTCCAATCCTTGCGCCGAAACTTTGTGTCCCAATATTATACCTTCTTCCACCATAAATTGGCATTTTTCTCAATTAAGGACCAAATTTGTATCGGTGCATCTTTGTAAGACCATTACCAAATTTTCCAAACACGCATCAAAATTATCTCCATAGACAGAGAAATCGTCCATGAAGACTTCCACATTCTTTTCCACCATATCTAAGAAGATGGCCATCATACACCGCTGAAAAGTAGCAGGTGCATTACACAATCCGAATGACATCCTCCTGAATGCAAACGTACCATATGGGCACGTAAATGTAGTCTTCTCTTGATCCTTAGGAGCGATGACGATTTGATTTTAGCCCGAGTATCCATCTAATAAGCAATAGTACGCATGTCCCGCCAGTCTGTCTAACATTTGATCGATAAAAGGTAGAGGAAAGTGATCTTTTCGGGTTGCCTTGTTCAATTTTCTGTAATCCATGCAAACCTTCCATCAGGTTACTGTTCTTGTTGGAATCAGCTCATTGTTTTCGTTTTGAACCACAGTCATACCTCCCTTTTTCGGCACACATTGCACTGGACTAACCCATTTGCTGTCTGAAATTAGGTAGATGATACCTGCGTCTAACCACTTCAGAATTTCCTTCTTCACTACCTCTTTCATGATGGGGTTGAGCCGTCTTTGTTGTTCCACGAGCGGTTTTGCGTCGTCCTCCATCAAAAATTTTTGCATACAAAAGGATGGACTGATTCCTTTGATATCAGCAATTGTCCATCCTATCGCCGATTTATGTTCCCGAAGCACTCGCAACAGCTTTTCTTCCTGCAATTCGTTAAGTGCAACAGAAATAATAACAGGTAAAGAATTTGAATTGTCTAAATACGCATACCTGAAGTGTTTAGGGAGTGGCTTAAGTTCCAGCTTTGGTGGCTCTTCCAATGATGGTTTTAGTTTTTCTGCGGCTACTTCTTCCGCATGCAACGGTGTTCTAAATCTGGAAACTCGTGGCAATGAGTCTAGTATTTGTAAGTACTCCACCAATTCTGTATCATCGACCTCTTCATCCCCCAATAACATTGTTTCTAACGGATCGTGAGCTAATCCCTTGCTCATATCTTCACCGATGATTTTCTCAATTAAATCCATTCGAAATCATTCTTCCTCATCCGCGGGAAATTTCATGGCCTTAAACACATTGAATTTTACTTCTTGATCTTGGACCCTCATAGTGAGTTCTCCCTTTTGTACGTCTATGAGTGTCCTGCCCGTGGCCAAAAATGGTCTCCCTAGGATAATTGGGATGTTCTTGTCCTCCTCAAAATCCAGAATGATAAAGTCCGCGGGGAATATAAACTTATCCACTTTCACTAGAATGTCCTCTACTATGCCTCTCGGATATGTGACTGACCTATCTGCCAACTGTAATGTAATGTTCGTAGGCCTTGGTGCAGGCAAACACAATTCTAAATATACTGACAATGGCATAAGGTTTACACTCGCCCCCAAATCGCATAAACACTTGTTGAAATGCATATTCCCAATCGTGCATGGGATAGTAAAGCTCCCCGGATCCTTGAGTTTTGGTGGTAATTTTTGCTGTAATACCGCACTACACTCCTCGGTTAGTGCAACTGTCTCGAAATCTTCCAATTTCTTCTTCCTTGACAGAATCCCTTTCATAAATTTTGCGTAGCTCGGCATTTGCTCTAGGGCCTCTGCAAATGGTATATTGATTTGAAGTTTCTTAAAAACTTCCAAAAATTTTGCAAATTGATTGTCTAATTTCTGTTTTTGGACCCTTTGTTGAAATGGTGGTGGTGGATAAACAATTGGCTTATTGTTCATACTTGTTTCCTCACTTTGTTTGTCTTTACCCTTGCTTACTTCAATTTTTCTGCTATCATCAATTTTTTCATCCGGAGTCACTAATTTTTTTGCGTTAGTGCCCTCAAGCTGTTTTCCACTCCGTAATGTGACTGCTTGACACTGTTCATGATTACCCTTCGGATTTTTCTCGATGTCACTTGGTAATGTCCCTTGTGGTCTATTATTCAATGCCAATGCAATTTGTCCTATCTGATTCTCCAAATTCTTGATTGTCGTTTCTTGTGATTTCATGGCCAATTCTTGTGCTTTCATAGCCATTGCTTGATTTTTCATGGCCACTTCATTGCTAGTAATGTATTTTGACACCAACTCCTCTAGATATGATTTCTCTTGAATCTTTGTTTGTCCTCAAGCAAAACACTAAGAACAAAAACTATAAAAATAAATTCTAACAATCAACCACTTGAGCAATGAATCAATAAGTTTAAACAATGGCCTTAAAGATGTCAAAACATGATAACTCTAGAAAACTTTCAAAATGTTAGAACGACTAGGATTTCATCTTGCTTGTTAGTCATACCTTGCTTTAGATCCTTTCTGTGTGTGTGTGTGTGTGTGTGTGTGTGTGTCCATTTGCACTAAACCAATTATAGCTCGGATTAACTTATACAACCATATTACCTTACGAAAGAAATAAACTTCAAAAACTACATGCTTAACACATCACTCATCGCAATTGTAGACAAATCAAACATTCCAAAAATTTGAGATCAAAGGACTCTTAGGTGAGTGCATTTTATGCTCCATCTTACCCTAAGTCCACTTTTATGCGTGAGTGCGTTTTACGCTCCATCTCACCCTAAGTCCGCTTTTATGGGCGAGTGCGTTTTACGCTCCATCTTAACCCACAGCAAGATTTTCGATATATATTTTTTATTTTTATTTTTTTTTCATAGGTGAGTGCGTTTTACGCTCTATCTCCCTTAAGTATGTGTTTATGAGTGAGTGCGTTTTACGCTCCATCTCAACCCACCACATGACCAATTAATCAAACCTAAGTATATTGCTTCGAGTGATGTTTAAACGAGTTCTAGAGTTTATTGATATCTCTCATAAGCATTCGGTCATATAAACCTTCTCTAAGATTACAACTAGTTCATTACAAATGGATGAGTGCTCAAAAGTAGGAGTCATAAGCAAAGCAATAACCAACAATAAGTCAATCACCCAAATTAAGCAACATTTATCCATTTTTCATGAGTTATAACCTTAACAATCATTTGCCTGATCATAATATATAGCTCAATTCAAATTAAATCAATGCTCAAGAGATAACCTATACTAGAAATGCAATTAAGCCCACAAAATAAAATAAAATAAAACATATCAAAACAAAACGTAGAAGACCCCCAAACTTGAAACTGACAATGTCCTTACTAAACGCAATAAAAGAATTCAATGCAAAGAACTTCTGTGATCATTTATCAGTTGTCGCCTTCTGCAACCGACGTCTACTATTTGCTAAGATATGACATAAAATGGAAAATTTTCAAAATTTTGCAAATTTTAACTAATATGCACTACTAAACATAAAAACATCAAAATAACTGACATAATAATATAATACTAACTCAAGTACCAAGAATATCACAAGTACCCCCAAACTTAAGAAGAACATTGTCCTCAATGTAAAGATAGATAAAATTAAAACTAGTGGACTTCCCTAAGAATATGTTAATCGTCATCGACATCTTCCTCCAAGTCCTCCAAGTCGGGAGTGCCAAACTTGTTGCGCGATACTCGGTACCTGAAAGAAACACAAAACTTTACACTTTGGGTTGCCTCCCAACAAGCGCTTGGTTTATAGTCTTCGGCCCGACTTTATTTAAACAGAAAAAACAAGTTTAATAAAAATGTGTCATGAAAAATCGGACTGTAAGGATCCAACAGTTACGCTGAGTCTTGCACAAGAGAAATGCATTTACATACAATCTTGTCAATCCAATCTCACAAACGATAATAATAAATAGAACTGTAAGGCCCCAACTTACGCCAAGTCTTGCACAAGAGCTGCATTTACATACAGTCTTGTTAGCCTATTTATTGCAATCGAAAAACACGCGCAAATAAAATCAAACAAATAAAAGATAAATATAAGTTCAAATTAAGACTACATTGATTGAAATAAATATTGGAAAATATTAGAATAATAATTCCCCGGCAACGGCGCCAAAAAATTGTTGCTCGATTTTGCAACCGATAAACACGCGCAAGTATACGCGGTCAACAAGTAATATAATGATAAGAGAGTTGTCGAACCCACGAGGAATTATCACTAATGATTAACCAAGTACTAACTTTATATCGCCTCAGTCTTATTTAAACATTTAATTGAAACGATAAATTATGATTATAATTAATCAAAATAACAGAAAAACAAAACATAGATAAATAGATAAAGAGCTAAAAACACAATATCCACACACAAGCATTTTGTCAAACACTCGGCGTGCATCACTTTGTTCAAATCTCTTAACTCTCTTTATGATCATGGCGGCCACTATGAATTGGCAATACATAAATTATGCATATACATAATCACATAAAGAACCAATTCGCATGACACCAATCAAAAAGAAAACAAATTAGAAGTTTAATTCATAACAAATAAATCAAACTATTCCAAATATTAGGTAATCATCCAATGGATCATACAAGTATCAAAGAAAAGCTAGAAGTTTAATTCAATTCCTTGCCTCCATAGGTGTTACAAATGTTTGCACTAGATCCCCAAGAATGAGTTCTAGCCACTAGAGGAAAAAGGAAGAAAGAAAGGATGGCTTCCCTTAGTTGTTGGTTGAAGCTCCTCCATTGATGTTGTTGAAGCTCCCACCATTGATGCTCCTTGAAGCTCTTGAAGAACCATGACCAAGAGCCATGGCCTCCCTCTTCTCCAAGCCGCCGCCTCTCTCTTTTTCTCCTCTAGGTTACAAGTAGAAGTGAAGGATTATTGTTTTAGGTCATTAGGTTGAGCATTTAATAGCTGAAATCTGTCCAAAATTCGTGTCTGGCGCTGCGGCGCCATGATTTGGCTTGAACGGGGCGCTGCGGCGCGGAAAAGGGGCTGGGCTACTGCTAAGTGGCGCTGCGGCGCCACAAATACACTAGCAAGTCGCGCTGCGGCGCCGGGCCATTTTCTGCTTGGACATCTGTTGGGAAAATGGACATAACTTCTTCATACGAACTCCGATTGAAGCAATTCAAGATGATCCGGAAAGAGGAGAAGTAGATCTACAACTTTCATTCTTTGCGTTCTTCGAAATAATGGCCATATCAATGGTAAAATTGGCCTTGAAGTGACTGATATGCAAATAGCAGTTGGTAGTTTCCAGATTTGACACCCGTTGGGAAAATGGCCATAACTCTCGTATCCGAACTCCGATTGAGGCAATTCAAGATGATCCAGAAAGAGGAGACGTTGATCTACAACTTTTATTCTTGGAGTTTGGACAGATAATGGCCGGATCACGGCAAAAATTGGGCTTTACGGGACTGCAATGTCAATGGCTAACCGAAAATGCGAATTTGGCGATTCCAACCATCGACCCAAATGACATTCCATCCAATTCCTACAAAACAAAGTAAAAACACATAAAACTAATACAAATATACATAAAAGCAATATAAAACTATATTACACAATAATACAATGAAAACACATAAAAACCAAACAAACTAGCTTAGGATTTACAAATTATCAAACTCAAAAGTACCTAATTTGTGTATATAAAACACACTCATCAAGTCACTGATTTTTTTGCGTTAGTGCCCTCAAGCTGTTTCCCACTCCGCAATGTGACTGCTTGACACTGTTCATGATTACCCTTCGGATTTTTCTCGATGTCACTTGGTAATGTCCCTTGTGGTCTATTATTCAATGCCAATGCAATTTGTCCTATCTGATTCTCCAAATTCTTGATTGTCGTTTCTTGTGATTTCATGGCCAATTCTTGTGCTTTCATAGCCATTGCTTGATTTTTCATGGCCACTTCATTGCTAGTAATGTATTTTGACACCAACTCCTCTAGATATGATTTCCTTTCTTAGTATTGGGTTGGTTGTTGCTGGTTCTGAAACCCTGGTGGATATGATTATCGTGAAGCTTGATTTTGCTGGTTGTTGCTCCATGAAAAATTCGGATGATTTCTATTACCTTGATTGTATGTATTCTGATAAGTATTTTACGGAATTATGTTGTAATTGTTGATGAACTGCACAGCTGCTGGATTAATCGCACATTGCTCCGTTGGGTGCTCTCCCGCGCACAACTCGTATATTATTGCCATTTGTTGTACTTGCTGTGTTTGTTGTGCTTGTGTTGCTTTCATCGACTTCAACATCTTTGAAAGTGCAGATAATTGTGCTTGCATCGCTGTCATGCTATCTACTTCTAATACCCCAGTTGCCTTCGCCTGTGTCATTCTTGTTGTGGGCCACTGGTAGTTATTAGCCGCCATGGTTTCAATCAACTCATATGCTTCCTCGTAACTCTTAGCCATGAATGCTCCGCCCGACGCTGCATCAATACTCGTCCTCAGATTCCCATGTAGTCCATTGTAAAAGGTGTTCATTTGTAGCCACCGGGGTAATACATGATGCGGGCATTTTTTGAGCAGTTCTTTGTATCTCTCCCAAGCCTCATATAATGATTCCACATGTTGCTGTTCAAACATCGTAATCTTATTCCTCATCTTAGCAGTTTTCGCCGGTGGAAAGAATTTTGCGAGGAATTTTTGAGCTAAATCCTCCCATGTTGTTATCGAACCGGACGGTAGAGAATGCAACCAACTCTTCGCCTTGTCCCGTAAAGAGAATGGGAACAATCGCAGTCTCACCGCATCATCCGAAACCCCATTAAACCTAAAAGTGTCGCACATTTCCAGAAAGCTGACCAGATGCTCGTTTGGATCGTCATTTGCAAAACCCCCGAACTGAACTGAATTCTGAATCATTTGTATCATCCCAAGCTTAATTTTGAATGTATTTGCTGCTATTGCTGGCCTAGTGATGTTTGATTGCAGTTCAGTCACCTTAGGTGTTGCAAAATCCCATAATGTTTTTCGATCTTCGGCTGCCATTACTGTTACATCTTCCTTTTCAGATGTTTCGAATTCTTGCCTCGTTTTCTTGATCCACTTGCTCAACCTCTGGAACCTTTTCTCAATGTCGTCGTCAAAAGGTAGCAAATCTGGATTTTTAGACCGAGTTTGCATAAACTGCTTTCACACCTGAAACAGAAGAAACAATACAAAAAAATAAAATAAAATAAAAAATGTCTAAGTAAAACTGGATTAATTAAACTGATATTGTAAAACTATTAAGAATTATACTAAATAGTCCCTGACAACGGCGCCAAAAACTTGTTGGGTAAAATCTAATTACACACAACACGCAAGTATACGTGGTCAACAAGTAATAAAGTGATGAATAGAGTATCGTTCCCACAGAGACTTATTAGCAAAAATCTTAACTTCACAATTATTAATTTCTATTAATCCTAATTTTATTAAACTATCCAATTCAATGATTAAAAATAATTATTCTAAATTAAAAAGTAATTAGACTATCACAAAATAATCATAAATATCAAAGTCTGGAATTTCAAACAATTAATGGAGAATTAGACTTATGATTTCACCCTAAGCTTCACTCTGATTTTAACACCTTTATTCCAATTCAATTCACTATCCCAGTTTATTAATCAAGAACACGAACGTAGTATTAACCACCTCTCGATGCACTAATACCGTATTAACGTCAATCCACAATTAAGATAGAAATCCGTTAAACACCTTAAGCAACTAATTCACTATATCTCTATGTGAATTACAATTGAAGAAGGTTGAAGAATAAGTTCTCTATCCGATTACATGCGGTGTCAAGTATATCTCTACCTTAACACTCATCAAGTTTAAGCTATTAACAAAATCCTGAACACATGCTATATCAACTAAGTCTAGATTTAAATATCATCTCTCGATTCCATCCAACTCTATAAAGAATTGTTGATCAGGTAATTCATAGATTCAAGCACAAATCAATATAGATAAACTGGAAGATAGCTTATTAAATTGGAAATCAAAGTTTACAAAACCATAGATTCACTCAAAGATCCATCATAAGCCTAAAAAGTGAATTAGTTCATAATAAACAAAATAAACACTGAATAAATCATGGAAATCATCTTTTCAATTACAAATAATAAACTAAGATGAAGAATATTGAAATACACCCTTCACGTAGCCTAGAATCGCAATCGTCTCGAAAATCGCCTTGAAATACTCCTCCAATGCTTGCTAGAAAAACTGAGATTAATCTTCGTAATTTGTCTTGTGTATCTCCCAATCTCAATGTTTGATGTCCATTTATATACTACCACCTGTATTTTGATTACAATTCCAGGCATATATGAGTCCCAAGTCATCACCATCACTAAAACTCCACACTTGTAGCACTAGAAACCAACTAGGAGTCTTCAATTTCCGAGTACCCAGCCCCAGCTGGACATTTAGCTTTGTATAAGCCAGCCTCGGCTGGATACCCTTCTGTTATTGCTGCCCAAACACCCAGCACCGGCTGGATAATAAGGCATAAAAGGCCCAGCCCCGGCTGGGCACCAAGCTGTCAATCAATTTTGCTGCTAGAACCTCCTATGCTAAAACTGCCATAACTTTCAAACCGGGAGGAATTACGGGGCCTGCGACCTATCAAATCGAAGCTATCGACGAGATTTACAACTTTCATCCTTTGAGCTTTTAGAAATAACAAACGTATTACTGTCAAAATTGTATCGGAGCAGCTGCTACTTTGTAACGACAACCGAAACAACTCTTAACTTTGTCTTTGTTGCTAGAAAGCCATACTCTCGCATCCGAGCTTCCAATTAAAATGATGTAAGACGTTTCGGGATGCCAATAAAGATTTCCTTAACATAATCCAAGTTCCACGCCACAAACAAGAAATGCACATAAAATGAACATGAAAACCCGAACTTTATCCGGAATTGCTTTTCCTTGTAAATTTTATACCAATAGTCGCTCACGCCGCTTCCAAGCATATAATCTACAAAATAGAAACAAAATGCATAAAAAGTAACTAAGAAACACGAGATTAAGCAAATATTTCAAGTAATAGATGCCGGAAAAGTAGGTACAAAACCGACTTATCACTCGTCCTCCTATTTCATTAAATACATTCATCATTTTACTTGGCCCAAATTCAACCCTTGTGAAAGTTCTGATTAAACTTCAAGCAACAAGAGTTATATTTTTTTGTGTTTTTATAAAAATTTTGTTGCTCGGAGTCACCAAATCATGATAGTAAGTCAGCTCAATTTTTGAAACTTTTCAGGTATCTTCTTTCTTTAGATGAACAACAAACATTCTAGCTTTGTACATCGTCTGACCTATAGAATGCCTTTTCCTTTCGACCTTACTACCATCAACTTCATCAACGTCTTATTTCTTTCTTTCAATTGGTTTTCTAGCTTTCTTACATGTAAAAAGCAGGTTGGATAAATTGTTGGAGTGAGCTTATTTCTGAGTTGGCCCAATTTTTATTTCAAATCCACTACTACGTGCATATGTTCTATAAAATTCTTCCGCCTCTTGGATAGTAGAAAACATTTGACCCATGTATGAACTTTTTGAAACGTTAATATGCGATTGGTTCGTGTTATGAACACCAATATTATCCATGTCAATATTATCATGAGAAGAAATTAAAGAACTTGAATTAAACATATCTTCAGCCATAATTGAAAACTTACTGGAACAATTTTGACCTGTGAAGACTTGTTTGATCTTTGATTTGGACTGATTTATTTTCTATTCTCTACACTTATAAATGATTTTGTATTTTCTATTCTACGTAACAGAATTCTTCTTTCACTAGTTGAACTAGCGGACAAATATATGGCAAAGTAAATGACAGATCTAATATTTTCTAGCGTAATATTTGGGATAACATGGTAATCCAAAGGTTCAAATTGCCCCCATATTCATGTTTTGATATTTGCTATTGATTAACATATCTAATATTATGCATAATATTCAAGAATATTCAAGATCTGATATTTGCCCCCATATTCATGCTCTGATATTTGTTATTGATTGACAAATCTAATATTAGGCGTAATATTCGAGAATATTCAAGATCTGATATTTGATCTAATATTTGCTAACATGGTAATCCATTCTTCTTCCGCTAGTTCAACTAGCGGATATATAAATTTGATTGACTTGATTGGCTTGATATAGGGGTAATTTGGGATGAAATTTTTTTGAATTATGTCCGCTAGTTGGACTAGCGGAAGGCGTAATTGTGTATTAAATCTTAGTCCTTAATTTATGTAATGGATGGTTATGATGTTATTTGCCCATTTTTAATCCATAGCAAATACATGTTATGAATTATTTCTCCATATATATATATATATATATATATATATATATATATATATATATATATATATATATATATATATATATATATATATATATAGTTCGCATCTTAAGGACTCCGCTTAAGTGACACTCCTATATAAAGCTATCCAATTTTTAGATCCAATTCAAAATCCGAATTTTTCTCTCTCTCTCCAAAACAAAACAAATCTGAAAGACCCAAATCATGGGTTTCCTCTCTCCAAAAAAATTGTGTTTCATCTCTCCAATTTCAGACCCAAATCATGGTTTCCTCTCTTTCCAAAACAAATCGTGCTCAAGAGCAATCGGACTCACGCAAAACAAAAATCTGAATCCCCCTTGATCTCGACTTCAATTCGGCCAACCATTCACTATTTTCTACCATTAATTATATTTTGTGAAGATTTCTTTGAAAACATTGAACTTTCTTATTTTGATTTTCTTGCTTAAGAAAATACTAGCTGGATAAAAAAGTAAACTATGTTTATAATGTAGGGGAAGTAAACCTTGTCGTGATATAATTAAAAAAGGGGAAATCAATAGTTTTTGAAAGATTTGAGTGAGGAATGCATTTAATTTCTATTTTAGAGTAGGAGATTGACAAGGATATTTAATAGATTAAAACTAATTTTATGACGTTATTCCTTTTCTCAAACTTTATGTGACATGAAATTCATGATTTAGAATTGAAAGTTGAGTCTTAGTAGTTCAAATATTAATTAGTTTTGCTCAAATACTGATGTTAAGGGCTTTGAACTGATGTTGCCCAGTAAGTGGTAAGGTTTTACTTTTCTACTAACTGCTGAGTAATGGAGTTGCTCATGTACTTCATTTTTATGGTGTATATTTTATTACTATCGATTGCATATTAATATGATTTTTAATACGCTAGATCACTTACAAGACTTGTAGGGAAAAAATCTTAACCTTATGGTTGTGATATTCATGTTTGATCTGAATTTTGGTGAAGTCAGATATTTTTAACTGTAACAAGTGTTTCACTGAATATTTTTATAACCTTGTTTGCTCAAATGAGATCTTTAGGGATAAGGATTGGTGGTTAAATAACTATGAGAAAGTCATAATTTTCATCCAGCCTAATACGTAGTGTTTATTTTTGCATAAGCTAATGAATATCAACTCAATGGTTTTTATATTTTCAGGTGGATGACATAGACCATGAAATAGGGAGTTGTGGGAATAATGCAGAAATAGATTTAGACTATATATATAATTACGATGAAGAAATGGAGGGGGGTGACTTGAGTACCGAGGGGTTAGATGTGAACAATCCTAAAAAATTTGTTTACTATCCTCAAGTAGCCGATGAGTTTATGCCTAAGCTAGGTCAATAATTTGAAACATTATATGATGTTCACACTTTTTACGATACATATGCAATGCATGTTGGTTTTAGTGTGCAAAAGTATAATGAGAAAAAAAAGGATGAGCTTTGAAAGAGACAAACGCAATGAACTGAAAGGACATGATGACGATATGTTGAATGAGTACTTGAAGTTAGAACAACAAAAGAATCCTTTACTCACTTTTTCAATTTACACACAATGAAAAAATGATCACTCGTTATTTTTGGGCCGATGCAACTGCTAGACGGGCTTATAGATTTTATGGTGATGTTGTCATTTTTGATACCACATACAATAATAATCGTTACGGAATGATATTTGCACCACTAATGGGGGTTAATAACCATGGTTAAACTATTATATTTTGTTGAGCTCTCTTAAGTGATGAGACCATTGATACTTTTGTTTGTCTTTTTAAGTATTTTTTGGATGCAATATCAGGTTATGCACCTGAAATGATTATTACCGATCAGGATCCGGCTATTACAAATTCCATTTCACAGATACTTCCTAATACATTTCATAGATATTGTAGTTAACACATTTTAATCGAATTTTCAGAGAAGATTGACACAGTAAAATTCAGTGCTTATTATAAAGAGTTTTCAGATTGCATTTGGAATTCAGAGACTGTGAAAAAGTTTTACTCCACTCGGGTGGAGCTGGTGGAGAAAAGTGGGTTGAATACTAATAAATGGCTATAATCAATGTATGACATCCGTTCTAGATGGGTTCTCGCACATGTGAATCATGTTTTCTCAGCCGGTATGTCAAGTAGCCAACGAGCGGAGAGTTGTCATTCATTTTTAAAAAAAAAATTGTTTCTAAAAGAAATTCTTTAGTGGATTTTATGATTCAATTTGGTCGGGGCCTTCAACATCAACGACATGATGAGTTGGTTTCGGATAACAAAGATTTGTTTGAGAGGCCAAAAATGAAAATTGGCCCTGACTTCTTATTTCAAATGGTTGACATTTATACACTCTATATATTTTAAATTTGAAGATGAGTTGTGTGATAGCTTGAATTATAGCTTTGAACTTATGAAGGAGGATGTCAACTACCATGTATACAAAATTTACCGAAGGAATGTCAACAAGTTTAAAGTAAGAGAAATTCAGTATGACAAATCTTTGGATTATGCAACATGCACTTGCAAAAAGTTCTAGAGTTTGAGAATCCTGTGTCGGCATGTGATAGCTTACTTGAATAAGTATCACGATCTTGACAAATTGCCTACAAAATACATTTTGAAGAGGTGAACAAAAACAACAAAATCAAGTGGTGTAATTGATGATAATGGTGTGGAGATAAAAATGACAAGCCATACTTGCTCTTGCGAAGTCATTTGATTCAACATTATTTAGATTTACTTGATAGGGCTCTCACAAATGAATAAGTCACAAATGTATTAGAAGAATGTTTAGATAATGTTGATGAAAAAATCAATCAAAATAATTAGAATAATGGTTCCAAAAGAAACAATGAAATGGAGTCTGGTAGAATGATTGTATCCAAGTCAGTTAACATGACTTGTACTTATAAACATAGTTACATTGAGCCGAACCAAGTGCGAGCAAATAGGTATGGCAAAAGGCTGAAGGGAGACAAAGAAAGAGCTTTGGAGAAAACAAAAAATCTCAAGAGTAGACGTTGTCATGGATGTGACAAAGTTGGTGTTACACACGACAAAAGAAGATGTCCGACACTTAATAATAAGTAATCAAGTTTACTTATTTTGACTTCGCTATTTGTTTAAATTTGATTTTGTTATTTGTTTAAATTTGACTTTGCTTTTTGTTTAAATGTAGAACTAGAGCATCAAATATTGATGGCACTCAGGATCCAAGTGTAGATGATGATAGGGATTCAACCACAACAAGTGAAACTTATATTTGCTATAACAACACTTGTATATCTGTATTTTTATATAAATTTGGAATTTTTTTTTAAACATGGTGGCCTTCAGAATTGCAATAATCATATTAGTTAACAATATGATTATTAACTAATACTGGTATATATATATACACACCAGTATTTCCAGAAACAGTGAGACAATTACCAAAATACTTAACAAATAAACACAGACTACTACAAAATACTAGTATACATAATTAGATAGATTAATAGGGATAGATTTCTAATTAGCCAGAAATTTCAACGGATTTGACCTCAGGCTTCTTAATCTCCTCTTTGGGAACAGTAACAGTCAAGACACCATTCTCCATAACAGCTTTAACTTGATCCACCTTGGCGTTTTCCGGCAGCCTAAACCGCCGGAGGAACTTTCCGCTGCTGCGTTCCAGCCGGTGCCACGTGTCGTTCTTCTCCTCCTTCTCCTTGCTCCTATCTCCGCTAATCTGAAGAACCCTCCCTTCTTCCACCTCTACCTTCACCTCCTCCTTCTTCAGCCCCGGGAGGTCGGCCTTGAACACGTGAGCTTCCGGAGTCTCCTTCCAGTCAATGCGCGTATTCGCAAACGCCGCCGTCTCCTTCGCAAATTCCGACCGAGGGAGGGAGAGAGCGCTGCCGGAGCTAAAAGGGAAGTCCTGGAAAGGATCCCAGATGTCGAGGGAGAATGGGTCGAAAACGTTGCTTCGTCGGCCGCCGAAAAAGCTTGGAATAATCGACATTGTTTAGGTTGTTGGTATTTCTATTGGCTGATGGTGTTAGTGTTGATGAAATAAGAGAGGGGAGGAGGATGTATTTATTAGGGGATTACAAGGGCAATTTCGTCACTAGATTGTTCTGCCGCTTTCCAGAGTTATCCAGAATAGTTGTCTGTGGAACTTGAAAGAAAATTCGAATTTGTGTAGCTTTTAGTCATCAATTTCTCATTAAAAACACTACCAATAATTTAAGATTAGTCTCAATACATTGATCATTTTGTTGTTTACTTTATTTTTCATATTGGGGTGTATTCAATTAAAATTTTTAAAGATTTTTTTTAAATGACAAACTTTTATAGAGTTTGTGAATTTTAATGACTTTTTAAATGATTTTTATAGACTTCATGAAATAAATGACAAATTTTAATGGACTTTTTACCAAGATTTTGATAGACTTTTATATACTCCTAATATATCTTACAGCTTATATTAATTGTTAGTTAGCCCATGTGTACAACATCTCTCTCTTTTTTCATGAACTAGAAGAAATCTCATTATTTCATTAAATTATTGTGACATGAGATTTTATATATGTTGAAATCATTCATATTATTCTACTCATTTCATGATAAATTTGGATACTCGAATACCAATAAAACTTTAAAAGCTACATACGCAACACAAAAAACTAAGCTCACTTTTCATTGAACTATATATACTATATGATGTTTTTTTAGTAAGAGTACCAAACTATGTTTTTCACAAAATAATATGTCAATGAAAATCTATATGATCAAAAGTCGTAAAACTTCATACATGTGAGTAAATTGCCACCATGTTATAGAAAAATTATCACAATTGGGTACCAAAAATCACCTATCTTTGTAATCACCAAAATAAACTCAAAATAATTCAAAAATTTTAAGAATTTCAAAACGATTACCCTTGTTACTGGTCATTCTTATTATTATGATTGATATCTCTCCACATGTCAGAAGTTATATCAGTCCTACATTCATTAGCATGCTCTCGTTGTTGCTCTTGAGTTTCAAAAATATGTTCCAAATTATCTCCTTGATTGAATAGTAGCGATGAAGATGGTGAAGACTCGTTATGTAAGACCCCAACTTTTATGAATAAAGATTTAATTTTCTCGAAATATCCTTTTTGAATAATATGGTGTGGATTTGATATAATGTTATAGTTGTGGACAAATTTTACAAAGTAAACAAGTTGTTATAAAATATTCAATTGGTCGGAAGGAAAATATTCGTTTTATCAGAAAATATTCGTACGACGGCACAAGCATTGGTAGACCCCACAACGGAATCACTGTCGAAGTTAGAAAACGACAGAAATATCTTTTTATAAAAATAACAGCGAAAGTTTTATCGTTACTGTTGAAATACCCGATGATAAAAGTACAGTAATATGCGTGGTTGCATAGTAGCACACGGTATTGATTATTGATACTTACGTGAGAAGTCACTCAGTTATACTCAATTATTGCTACAGTAATTGATGCATGGTATCTCACCACTACAAAAAAATGGGCCTTTAGCAACGATTTTTCGGGCAACGGCTTTATAAGTCGTTGCTAAAAGTATATGTTTAACAACGAAATTTGTCCTTCGTTGCAAATTATGTCAAGCTTTCACTTTTTGCAATGAAATTCATAAGTCGTTGCAAAATTTCGTTGCTAATTCATTGGCGGGAAAAAATTTCGTTAGAAAATCGTTCCAAAACGAAAGATTTTT
>CM035107.1:14497725-14507725 GCA_020205505.1 Panax japonicus | reverse complement strand
CAAATGTGGGTTCAAGTGTAAAATTAGAGTTCACATGATCCAATTGAATTAAATGAACAATTTAGGGTTCCACGGTCTCATAAAATGTGCAAATTAGGGTTCGCGTAACCGAATGGAATGAAGACGAAAAAGTCAAAAAATAAATGTGCTAGACCCGGGAGAAGCCTCCACGTGTCCCGAGGCAGAAGACTCGTGGAGGCGGCTCGATTTGGGAATTGATTGAGGGATTGGATTGGTGGCTAGAAGGACAGGGCAATATGGGCATTATTCTAATGACTAAAGGGTATTTCTGGAATTTACCTTAAAGCATGTGCCTTGCACATGATTACTTTTCAGAAAATCCTATAAATACCCCTTCCATTCCATTTGGAAGGGGACCTCTCTGGAGAGACAGGACTTGGACTCTTGGAAGATCAAAGGACCTGAGCATTCTCTCTCAACACTCAAGAAGACTCTTGGAATCCCAATAACCCTAACAAGGTTTCCGGATTCTAGGAGTGGAAGGACTCAAGAAGAAGGCTCTTGGAATCCCTGTTACCCTAACACGGTTCCCGGATTCTAGGAGTTCTGCCACGTGTCGTTGGAATAATCGCCCACCTGTTCTTCTCCCCTCTTCAATCAATCAATCAATTCCGTATTCTTCGTGGATTTCTCTCCTCCTCAGCCAACACAAAACCCTAACCCTAGCAAGGTACGATTTCCTTGCCCACATTTATTTGGCGACTCCGCTGGGGAGGTGTAGAATTCGTGAAGGGTATGCCCACAACTCGAAGTGGGAGAACTACAGGAAGAGCTGCTTCACCAACAAACAGTATTACCTCACTGGATCCAGTTCCAAGGCAAGCCAATCAAGCTTTCCAAAGCGCAAACCTGGATTTTGACCAACCACTTATTGAAGACGCTTCAGAAGGAAGTTCAACATCACCACATATGGCCAATCAACAACACACAAGCGCAGGAAAGCAAGGCGAGGATGCAGGTGGAAACCCGACGAATGTTGTGCAACTGGAGATGCTCAAGGCATTAAAGGAAGCACGGGAAGGACAAGAGATGATGATGGCCATGATGTTGGAGATGCAGAGGAAGCAAGAGGAGATGGGGAACTTTCGCCAGCAATTGATGCAGATCCCTACCTTCAAGGCCATGTTCCCAGGCAATTCGCATGGAGAACAAGTAGGAGTGGATGACAACAACAATGGCAACAACAACAAAGAGAACCAGATTGTACCTCCATTGACAGAAAGTCAATCGATTCCAGTAATCAACTTGGAGCTCCAGAACAGTGGTGACGGGCCACAACTTAGGTTGGAAGCAAGCCAACCTCAAACGAACATCATCCCAACTTCTCTTCAAGCATTTTCACATGTGCAGATGTCAACCGTCCCAAGCCATATCCAGCGAGTGAGCCAACAAAGGCCACCAGTGCCAGCTTTGCACGATGCAAGTGTACATCAACCAATCTCTTCGCCATACACACCGCCAATACAAAAGTATATTACAACACCCCAGAGAGTTCACGCCACAAGCCAGTACGTGACAAAGGATGATATGATCGATGTGATCAATCAACTTCGCAGGAAGACATCCCGACCCTCGGAGTTAGATTTTACTCCACCTTACCCTGCACACATTCGGAGGCAACCTTATCCGACGGGGTATATTGAGCATCCCCCGCAGTTTCCAAAATACAATGGGGAGAAAGAAAATGCCAGAGAACACATTGCCAGGTTTGTAGAGTCGATGTCTCTATGGCTAGGATATGATGAAGTAAACAACCACAACTTGTTGATGAGGGAATTCAACAAGACTTTGACGGATAGTGCCTTCAGTTGGTACTACAATTTGGAGAAGGGATCAGTCCATGATTGGGATGATCTAAAATTGCAATTTTTTAAGAAATTTTTCTATTTGCAGAAACAGGTAACCATCGTAGAGCTCATGCGATTCAAGCAGAAGCCAAACGAGGAGCTGTCAGATTACGTGGATAGGTTCAGGACCCAAGCACAAAAGTGTGCAGAGCCAATTGAAGAAAAGAACTTGGTTAGCATATGCAACAATGGTGCTTTAGACGCCTTCAAGCCCCACCTCATTACCAAAGCTTGTGATTCATTTGCGACCCTCTCATCTTTTTCACAAGACTTGGGAGGAATCATGACATTTCCCACCAGCCATGCGATGGTTACATGGAAGGGCAAGAGGACAGCAACTGTGGCTTTGGCGGATTTTCAGTCAAAACCACAAGGGGGCAAGAGGGAAAAGAATGAGAAATTTGAGCGAAACAAAGAAAGGCATGGGGATAAATATACCAGGATGCCAGTTCCGGAGGCTATTACATGTAGCGAGAAGGCATTCAGGAACCTGTATGAACAATGGGTTGAATATGGAGTAGTGAAGCCTCCAAAGCCCCGGTTGGTTGTAACGGAAGAGATAAAAAGAAGGTCGGACTTCTGTGTATACCACCAATATGCAGGACATTCCACTATGGACTGTTATAGTCTGCGGAGGATATACCATGAGAAGCTGGCGGCCGGGGAGATTGAACTAGGAGAAGAAATATGCAACACTATCACCCATAGTGCAGTACTGGAAGTCAAGAACCCAAATACTGACTCTACCACCGAAAGAACTCTGAACTACAGATGAATTAAAAATCCACCTAAGATGGTGGTCCACCAAAAATGATGGTTTAAGTCCTCAGGAATATCCCTTGCCAAGTAATTGGATGACCAAGGGAGGAGGCACAAGAATTGATGAATTAAAAAAAAAAAAATCAACCCAAGATGGTGGTCAAGTCCTCGTAGACTGCACTTGCAAAAAAAAAAATAAAATAAAAATTGGACGACCCAAGTGGCGAGGCACCCGATTTTAAGTCCTCGTAGACCGCACTTGCCAAAAAATTGGATGACCCAAGTGACGAGGCACCCGATTTCAAGTCCTCGTAGACTGCACTTGCCAAGAAATTGGACGACCCAAGTGACGAGGCACCCGAGTGTTACACTTTATCATTAAAAGTGAATGAGGCACCTGACTATAAGTCCTCAGACCCAAAAAGTTTTACTTTCAACTTTAAAAGTAATCGAGGCACCTGACTATAAGTCCTCGAAATAGACAAGTTATACTTTCTACTTCAAAAGTAATCGAGAATTTATTATTTGAAACGTTAAGCTTTTCGTTAAAAGCAATTTTATTATCAATAAAAAAACATGTTTTTTCTTGAAAATATTCATGTTTGCTGTTTTATGAGGCCTATTGTTGTCTTGGAGTATTAATTTGAACAACTTAAGATCCAATGTTAAATATTGAGTTTTAAGGAATCATTCAAATTAATCAATAAGGATAAAGAAATTATATTTTGATGAATGAAATATATATACATAAATTTTTTGATACAGGAAATGGAAAAAACTATGAAAGCTCATGATCTATAAAGGCTATGACATGTCGAACTAAAGAGAGGGGAATAACTAAAGCCTTCAAGACGACAATGGTGTGGAACCCTGAGCCTTCGTATTGGAGGCTATCGAGCCTTCAAGGCCTTGGGTAGCTGATTCAATTTCTCAAAAGCTTGGTCTTCAATTTATCTATGGCATCTTGAAGCTCCTAAAGCTCTACATAAAGTAAGTCATTCTAATGGAGACGTGAAATGACTTCCGAACGAAGTGCAACAACACGATGATTGACAATAAAGAGATCCAACCTAGCGTGGAAGGGAGACATGTCCAAGGAAAGCTAGGAGATACCTAGATACCCTTGAAGAGCTCCTCTAGGGCTTGCCCTCCTATGGTTTGCTCCTCTAGAGGTTCACTCTCCTAGGACTTTCGTTTTTAAGGCTTGCAAAACATCAAGCTTCAAGAAGTAAAGACTTCAACACTTAAAAATATTTTACGCGATCATCTCACCAAAGGCGTGACTCACACGCAGGGGGCAAATGCTTACTGGTAGATGACATAGACATCCTCTAGAGTAAAGGTTCATTCCCCCCAAACAGTGATGAATATGCATGTGGAGGAGCACCATGGTTCTGTTGAATACGAGTGTCCCTGCATAACTGGATACAACGAAAAATATCAGCTTTTTTCTTTATTACATCCACATAATCAACCTTCTCAAGTATTTCGTTGATCCAATGTTGTCATTCCTGAAGGTGGCTAGACGAATTAGACAAAATGTGAAGGAGGAGGCCATTAGGTTGGTTCCCCTAGGGGTTAACCACCTAAGGAGCTCTCCCCTCTTACATTTAACTTCTCCTTACTCGTTGAATCAACTGATTGGAATAAATGCTACTTCTCCGGAATATCCGAGCCAAGATCCTTGTTAAGGTGAAATGGCTCGGAATGGATGCTCCCTTGCTATGGTATTACTTCTTTCTTTGAGAATATCCGAGCCAAGATCCCTGTTAAGGAGAAATGGCTCGAAATAGATGCCTCCTCCTTGCGGTGTTGCTTTCCCTTTGAGACTATCCGGGCCAAGATCCTTGTTAAGGTGAAATGGCTCGGAATGGATGCTCCCTTGCTATGGTATTACTTCTTCCTTTGAAAATATCCGAGCCAAGATCCCTGTTAAGGAGAAATGGCTCAAAATAGATGCCTCCTCCTTGCGGTGTTGTTTTCCCTTTGATACTATCCGAGCCAAGATCCTTGTTAAGGTGAAATGGCTCGGAATGGATGCTTCCTTACTGTGGCGTTGCCTTTCCTTCGAGACTACCCGAGCCAAGATCCTTGTTAAAGGGAAATGGCCCAGAATAGGTGTTTCCTGGTTGCGGTGTTGTGGTTCGGAAAAGAAATACTAAAGTTACCTGAAAAGAGAAGTCGATGAAGCAATCACGAAGAATTAACCAAACGGAAAACCAACACGACTAGAGGTACCTAATTTCATGAGTAAATTAATGCAAATAATCATATGTACATTCTAAAATTCATAAGACATATATTAATCGTAATTAAGAAATGCCAAAACAAAAAAAATAAAAAACCTTTGACGACTTTGAGTTAAATGTCAGTTAATCAAAAAAAATGAAACGTGACAGTTGACGCACAAAAACAAGAGTAACACTTGGTTTTATTTCGTATTACTGAGCTCAAAACCATCTGAAACTTTTGAGAGCTACCATAGGTGATGATATAAGACTTTGAGTAAAACTCATATATAGAGTAATATAGGCATTTTACTTTGATATTATACTTTCGATGATAATCATGAATGTTTAATACTAGAGAATAACTATCAAATAGCAGACCCAAACCAAAGAAATGCATGGCGCATCACTACTATGTACTGTGTCAATCCCAATCTGATGCGAGAGAATCCCTATGAAAGTTTTTTCTTACCAAGTGGAGTAGGAGTATTATTTATTTACGTGTCTTGATGTTAGTGATGCACATTACATTTTTTCGCCCCAAAAAATCCTTCTATTACTATAGAGTTTGGTTTTAAGAACATGTACATTTTCCTGACCGGGACTTACATAAAACTATAAAATAGTAAACGAAGAAAAAAATATATATATTAAAAAAAAAAAAAAATTATGCATACCTTACAGTACATCAACTAATAAAGAATTGAAAAGTCTTAATGAAATTGACCTCTTCGAAAACAAAAATGAATCAAACACAGGTACATAAATTGATGATTAATCATTTACGAAAATGCTCCTGCGGCAGTGATAAAACTTTGGAATCAAATTTTCTTACATGTGCATACACTATTTAATTTTATTCTTTGAACCACACAAAAAAAAAAAAATTGAAATGAATCCGAAGAATCAATGATGTGGGCTAAAGAAAAATGGGTATGATGCAATAATAATAATAATAATAATAATAATAATAATAAATTCAAAAAAAAAAAAAAACCGTGGAGTGAATCTAAAATATCAATTTGCATAACTTTCATGTCCTATTACAATTCTCTCTTTCTCTCTATATATATAAAAGATCCATCCCAAATGGTGCAAATTGTGCACAAAATCATCATATAAAAGTTCCGCTCCGATTAAAAAAAAAAAATAATAATAATAATAATAATTAAAAAAATTACGAAATCAATTCAAAAAAAAAAAAAAAAATTGGCGTGAATTAAAAATCAAGATGAATTGTTTTGTCATATATATATATATATATATATATATATATATATATATATATATAAAGAACATGAAAGCCAAACAAGCCATAAATGGATGGATGCTACTGACCTCTCAAAGAACACTCCTCTGTTGGTTTAAATTTTTTCTTTCAGGGGCAACATGTGTTGTATTGAAGATGCGGTAATCATTTGTTTACCTTTCAAGTGGCTGCACGGTTACCACTGATCCAACTGCTCTGCAATTGCTTTTCTACTCTTCAATTTTATTTTTTTTATTCATCCGTCTTCTTTCTCTAAAATAAAAAGAGAGAAACTTGTTCAGTAAAATCAAGTGCCATACTTGTCGAGTGGAATCAATTCATGTCGGTCCCCACGAATGACTACGCGGTATCATCAATCAAGGGGATAAGATCTTGCATTTAAAATAATAATATTAATAATAATATCATCATTATTTTACCAAATTAAATTATTCTTATTTAAAAAAAATATATATATATATATTTCTCGACTTTTAAAAAAAATATTTTTTCAAATTCCTTCCTAATTTATTCTATAAATATATAAATAGAAATGATTTGATTATGAATGATTTGATTTTTTATTTCTAAAATATGAATGATTTGATTTTTATTTCCAAAATATGAATGATTTGATTTTCTATAAAAAAAAGATTTGATCTTATTTACAAATCAAAATAAGGTTTGATTTTATTTGACAAATATATAATTTATTTTGATTTAGTTTCAATATATGTATATATATACATATAAAAATTAATTCGGGAAGCAAAGATTATGCAGGATTTGGAGAAGATTTTTTTTCGTGGGTGAGCTCCTAAGGGGTCCCATCTTCAAAAAAAAAAAATTGTTTTCAGAACTTGCAAGATCGAGCTCCGCGCATTGCTTAGAAATTTGAAACAGGACTCAAAGACTCGAAGAAATTTGCACGATTGTCACTCCGAAGGTGTGACTCTCGCGCAGGGGGCAAATGTGGGTTCAAGTGTAAAATTAGAGTTCACATGATCCAATTGAATTAAATGAACAATTTAGGGTTCCACGGTCTCATAAAATGTGCAAATTAGGGTTCGCGTAACCGAATGGAATGAAGACGAAAAAGTCAAAAAATAAATGTGCTAGACCCGGGAGAAGCCTCCACGTGTCCCGAGGCAGAAGACTCGTGGAGGCGGCTCGATTTGGGAATTGATTGAGGGATTGGATTGGTGGCTAGAAGGACAGGGCAATATGGGCATTATTCTAATGACTAAAGGGTATTTCTGGAATTTACCTTAAAGCATGTGCCTTGCACATGATTACTTTTCAGAAAATCCTATAAATACCCCTTCCATTCCATTTGGAAGGGGACCTCTCTGGAGAGACAGGACTTGGACTCTTGGAAGATCAAAGGACCTGAGCATTCTCTCTCAACACTCAAGAAGACTCTTGGAATCCCAATAACCCTAACAAGGTTTCCGGATTCTAGGAGTGGAAGGACTCAAGAAGAAGGCTCTTGGAATCCCTGTTACCCTAACACGGTTCCCGGATTCTAGGAGTTCTGCCACGTGTCGTTGGAATAATCGCCCACCTGTTCTTCTCCCCTCTTCAATCAATCAATCAATTTCGTATTCTTCGTGGATTTCTCTCCTCCTCAGCCAACACAAAACCCTAACCCTAGCAAGGTACGATTTCCTTGCCCACACAGCCATAATTGAAAACTTACTGGAACGATTTTGACCTGTGAAGACTTGCTTGATCTTTGATTTGGACTGATTTATTTTCTATTCTCTACACGTATAAATGATTTTGTATTTTCTATTCTACGTAACAAAATTCTTCTTTCACTAGTTGAACTAGCGGACAAATATATGGCAAAGTAAATGGCAGATCTAATATTTTCTAGCGTAATATTTGGGATAACATGGTAATCCAAAGGTTCAAATTGCCCCCATATTCATGTTCTGATATTTGCTATTGATTAACAGATCTAATATTATGCATAATATTTAAGAATATTCAAGATCTGATATTTGCCCCCATATTCATGCTCTGATATTTGTTATTGATTGAAAAATCTAATATTAGGCGTAATATTCGAGAATATTCAAGATCTGATATTTGATCAAATATTTGCTAACATGGTAATCCATTCTTCTTCCGCTAGTTCAACTAGCGGATATATAAATTTGATTGACTTGATTGGTTTGATATGGGGGTAGTTTGGGATGAAAAGTTTTAGAATTATGTCTGCTAGTTGGACTAGCGGAAGGCGCAATTGTGTATTAAATCTTAGTCCTTAATTTATGTAATGGATGGTTATGATGTTATTTGCCCATTTTTCATCCATAGCAAATACATGTTATGAATTATTTCCCCATATATATATATACGGTCAGGATCAAAAGCATTCTCCTTAAATAGCATTCCTCCTTAAATAGCATTCTTTTATTAAAACTACGTCATTTTGGAGGGACGCGGTGATATTTTTATAAATACAATGCCACCGCGTATTTACAAAAATATCACCGCGTCCCTCCAAAACGACGTAGTTTTAATAAAAGAATGTTATTTAAGGAGGAATGCTATTTAAGGAGAATACTCTTGATCCTGACCGCACCAATAATTTAAGATTAGTCTCAATACATTGATCATTTTGTTGTTTACTTTATTTTTCATATTGGGGTGTATTCAATTAAAATTTTTAAAGATTTTTTTTAAATGACAAACTTTTATAGAGTTTGTGAATTTTAATGACTTTTTAAATGACTTTTATAGACTTCATGAAATAAGTGACAAATTTTAATAGACTTTTTACCAAGATTTTGATAGACTTTTGTATAATCCTAATATATCTTACAGCTTATATTAATTGTTAGTTAGCCCATGTGTACAACATCTCCCTCTTTTTTCATGAACTAGAAGAAATCTCATTATTTTATTAAATTATTGTGACATGAGATTTTATATATGTTGAAATCATTCATATTATTCTACTCATTTCATGATAAATTTGGATACTCGAATACCAATAAAAATTTAAAAGCTACATACGCAACACAAAAAACTAAGCTCACTTTTCATTGAACTATATATACTATATGATATTTTTTTAGTAAGAGTACCAAACTATGTTTTTCACAAAATAATATGTCAATGAAAATCTATATGATCAAAAGTCGTAAAACTTCATACATGTGAGTAAATTGCCACCAAGTTATAGAAAAATTATCACAATTGGGTACCAAAAATCACCTATCTTTGTTATCACCAAAATAAACTCAAAATAATTCAAAAATTTTAAGAATTTCAAAACGATTACCCTTGTTACTGGTCATTCTTATTATTATGATTGATATCTCTCCACATGTCAGAAGTTATAGCAGTCCTCCATTCATTAGCATGCTCTCGTTGTTGCTCTTGAGTTTCAAAAATATGTTCCAAATTATCTCCTTGATTGAATAGTAGCGATGAAGATGGTGAAGACTCGTTATGTAAGACCCCAACTTTTATGAATAAAGATTTAATTTTCTCGAAATATCCTTTTTGAATAATAAGGTGTGAATTTGATATAATGTTATAGTTGTGGACAAATTTTACAAAGTAAACAAGTTGTTATAAAATATTCAATTGGTCAGAAAATATTCGTTTTATCAGGAAATATTCGTACGACGGCACAAGCATTGGTAGACCCCACAACGGAATCACTGTCGAAGTTAGAAAACGACAAAAATATCTTTTTATAAAAATAACGGCGAAAGTTTTACCGTTACTGTTGAAATACCCGATGATAAAAGTACAGTAATATGCGTAGTTGCATAGTAGCACACGATATTGATTATTGATGCTTACGTGAGAAGTCACTCAGTTATACTCAATTATTGCTACAGTAATTGATGCATAGTATCTCACCACTACAAAAA
>CM035107.1:14485225-14495225 GCA_020205505.1 Panax japonicus | reverse complement strand
TTAGATGAACAACAAACATTCTAGCTTTGTACATCGTCTGACCTATTGAATGCCCTTTTCTTTTGACCTTACTACCATCAACTTCATCAACGTCTTATTTCTTTCTTTCAATTGGTTTTCTAGCTTTCTTACATGTAAAAAGTCAGTTGGATAAATTGTTGGAGTGAGCTTATTTCTGAGTTGGCCCAATTTTTATTTCAAATCCACTACTACGTGCATATGGTCTATAAAATTTGGGACGCCCCCAAAATTAGGTATACATCACCCATCTTGGGTTGTCAGATAGATGGTACAAAATTCAAATACAACTTACTAATACAACTGTCGTGTACAATACGACAAAACATAACTGTGAGTTTGAATACAATTATTGTCTACTAGAGATTATACAAACTCAAAAAGAGTTATCATTACAATTATTAACACACTATTTCACATAATAGTGAGGACTACTAATGCTATCCTCTGGACCGTCACTCCGTTCTCCGACTAGTCTCTGCTATGTTCTCATTTCCTGAAGAGAACAGTGAAAGAAAGGGTGAGCTCAACTAGCCTAGTAAGAAATATTATGACTAAGATAATGTAGAATAAATTATCGTTAGCCTTCAACAGTATTAAACTGATAAAATATAACAACATCAAGTTTAACAGCAGTGGATCAAGCAATCCATTAAAAGAGTCAAGTAGAGAATAGAATCTACTATCTTTTATGATTTAAAAAGTTTTTCATCACTTTTATCGCTGAGACTCAGCTTAATAAATAAACCACATTATCCCTGCACTACGGCCAAGGATATTTATTAGGGTCACGACCACAAATTTCATGCACTACGGGCCAAGGACATTTGTGTATTCATCAATGGTCATGATCATGCCAACAACTGTCCATCAATGCACTACGGGACAATGAGGACTTTTACCGCATCATTTGTAACATTACAGTCATGATTACACCGAATAATCCCTGGTCATAATCATACCAAGTCCATCCATGCACTACAGGCCACAGATGACTTTCAAAAAAAATATAAACATGCAGATGATGACAATGATATAAGAATTCAATAAAACAAGTTCAAGAATTAATTTGTCCAAGAACTACTAATGTCCAAATTGTCCACATAATACTGCTTTGTAGAGTAAAATTCAAGAATGATCAGAAGAATATTTCCATGAAAAGATACTGGATGAAGCGCAAATATCAAGGATATTCTACTAATTTCATGGAGTATAGAAGTCAAAACTTTAACCAACTGAGTATAATAAAGAATGGAATAACAACAGAAATCACCATGCATGCGGTACTTCGCATAGACAGATTATTCCAACAGAATAATAATAACAGAACCAGGTCAGGCAAAATTTTCACCGACAGGATGTTCCAACAGAATAATAAAGACAGAACCAGGTCCGGTGTAAAACACACAGACAGGATGTTCCAACGGAATAATAATAAAGACGGAACCATGTCCGGTATAAAACACACAGACAGGATATTCCAACGGAATAATAATAAAGACGGAACCAGGTCCGGTGTAAAACACACAGACATGATGTTCTAACGGAATAATATTAAAGACGGAACCAGGTCCGGTATAAAATACACAGACAGGATGTTCCAACAGAATAATAGAAGAATATCACCAAGTATAGGGTAGACCGCGTATACAGGTTATTCCAACAGAATAATAAGAAATGGAATAAAAACAGTTCTCTTCATGAATATAAAAGAATAATATCTCTTACCGTAAAAGAAACTGAATATAAAAGTAGGAAAATACTTTTCTTCTATCTCTCTATAGTCTCTCTCTATATTTTCTATCTCTAGAGTTCAGTAAATTCGTAAGAAAATAATGAAGGAATGAGCTTCTATTTATAGGAAAATAGAATGCATAGTAACTAATCCATGAACGGTCCAGATTGATTCACTTTAATCTGACGGTCCATATTTAAAGAAAAATCTTTTAAATAAAATATAATATATTCTATTTATATAAAAAGATTTTTACTATGCAAACACTATGCAACACTATGCAAAATACTATGCAACACTATGCAACACTATGCATAATAAAATATATTATATTCTATTTATAGAATAACTTTAATAAAGTATTCTGTTTTATATAAAAAGATGTTTCTATTTTATTACGTTAATAATACGAATAAAACAAAACTTCATTATCGCAATAATAATTCATATTATTAATTGACAATAATTGAATCAAACGGAATGACTTCTCACATAAATATCAATAATCAATACCGTGTGCTACTATGCAACAACGCGTATTACTATTCTTTTACTACCGAGTAGTTCAACATTATCAACGGTAAGACTTCCGCCGTTATTTTTAATAAAATATTTTTGTCGTTTTCTTAATCCGACAATAATTCTATTATGGGGTCCACCAATAATTTTGTCGTCGTACGAATATTTCTTGTTTAAAACGAATATTCCCCGACCAATCGAATATTATATGACAACTTGCATACTTTGCAAAATTTATAAATATTACCCACAACTATAACATTATATTAAATTCATTCCATAATATTCAAAAATGATGATTATAGAAAATTCATTTTTATTTAAAAAGTTGGGGTCTTAGAACCTCCCCTTCTTAAGAAATTTAGCCCTCGAAATTAGGGTACGTACCTGGTATGTTGAAGAGTTAAGGATACCTTGATTTCATTTCAGATTCTAACTCCCAAGTCATTTCCTTAACATCGTGGTTTCTCCACAAAACTTTAACTTGAGGTATAACCTTGGTGCATAGAATATGTTCCTTCTTATCCAAGATTTGAACAGGAACCTCTTAATACGTTAAATCTTTCGCTATTTCGTCCGGTTCTAACTCAATAATGTGGTTCGGGTCTTCCACATATTTACGTAGCATGGATATATGAAAAACGTTATGAACACGAGACATACTTGGCGGTAAAGCGAGTCTATAGGCCACAGTTCCTACTCGATCGAGGATTAAAAATGGGCCGATGAATCGAGGATTGAGCTTTCCTCTCTTTCCAAATCTCGTAACTCCTTTCCATGGAGCAACACGTAACAACACATGATCTCCTATATCGAATTCCACGTCCTTTCGATGAAGATCAGCATAACTCTTTTGTCGATCTTGTGAGGTTTTTATACGTTACCGTATCGTTTGAATCTTTTTCGTAGTCATACGTACCAAACCCGGTCCCAACAACGTTGCTTCACCCACCTCATCCCAACATACTGGAGAACGACACTTTCTTCCATACAACGCCTCGAACGGAGCCATGCCAATACTTGCTTGATAACTGTTGTTGTAGGAAAACTCCACCAATGGTAAGAACTTGTCCCAACTTCCCTTAAAATCAAGGACACAGAGTCTTAATAGATCTTCAAGAGTTTGAATAGTCCTCTCTGACTGTCCGTCCGTCTGAGGATGATATGCCGAGCTAAATCGTAAATCTGTGCCCATAGCTTTTTGCAAACTAACCCAAAATCGCGAAGTGAATCTTGGGTCTCGATCAGAAACTATGGATACTGGCATAGCATGCAATCTTACAATCTCATTTATGTACATACGAGCAAGACGTTCAAGTGTATAAGTTTCTCGTATTGGTAAGAAATGAGCAGAATTGGTTAATCTATCAACAATGACCCAAATCGCATCTATGCCTTGAGAAACTTTGGGAAGACCAGTAACGAAATCAATGGTAATGTGCTCCCACTTCCATTCTGGAATTTCAAGTGGTTGTAATGGACCTTTTGGTATTTGATGCTCTGCCTTGACTCGTTGACACGTTAGACACCTTGAGATAAAAAGCGTTATCTCTCTCTTCATATTGCCCCACCAAAATATATGTCGAAGATCATGATACATTTTGGTACTCCCAGGATGGATTGTAAACGGTGTGTTGTGCGCCTCCATCATGATTTTATACTTTAAATCAGGGTCGTTAGGAACGCAAAGTCTGAAGTTGACTCGAAGTATTCCTTCTTCATCGATTCTTGCTTCCGGCATCGCACCTTCTTGTACTTTCTTCCTCATACGCATCAGCTCCGGATCTGTAACTTGAGCAGCTTTAATTTTATCAATTAAAGTCGGTTCTACTCGTATATTCGCCATCATCACGTGGGTCCTTGGAGTCTTTATCTCTATCTCCATCCTTTGCAAGTCATACAAAATGGGCCTTTGCGTTGACAATATTGCACTCGCACCCGCATATGATCTTCTACTTAATGCGTCAGCTACCACGTTCGCTTTTCTAGGATGGTATTGGATGGTATGATCATAATCTTTCAACAGTTCAAGCCAACGTCGTTGTCGCATGTTGAGTTCCTTTTGAGTGAAGAAATATTTGAGGCTTTTATGATCCGTAAAGATATCCACTTTCTCCCCATACAAGTAATGCCTCCAAATTTTAAGTGCGAAGACAACAACTGCTAACTCTAGGTCATGAGTAGGATAATTTCTCTCATATTCTTTGAGTTGTCGTGAGGCATAGGCTATGACTTTCCCATGTTGCATGAGAACACATCCTAACCCTTTGCCCGAAGCATCACTGTAGATGACAAATCCCTCCGAACCAGATGGTATTGTCAGAACAAGTGCTGAAATGAGTCTCCTCTTGAGTTCTTGAAAACTCTTCTCACATTCCTCGCTCCAACCGAACTTTGTATCTTTTCGAGTTAGCTGAGTTAGTGGAGTAGCAATTCGAGAAAACCCTTCTACGAATCTCCGATAATAACCAGCTAAGCCGAGAAAGCTACGTACTTCGGTCACTTATTTAGGTTGCTCCCAGCTTTGAATAGCTTCAATCTTTGCTGGGTCAACAGATATTCCATGACTTGATACCACGTGCCCAAGGAATGCTACTTCCTCAAGCCAGAACTCGCATTTCTTCAACTTGGCATAAAGCTTGTATTCACGAAGCTTTTGGAGTATTAGCCTCAAGTATTCCTCATGATCTTCACGGCTTTTGGAATAAATAAGGATGTCATCAATAAAGACGACCACAAAGTGATCCAAATATTCCTTGAATACTCGGTTCATCATATCCATGAAGGCAGCAAGAGCATTAGTCTATCCAAAGGACATGACTAGGAATTCATAATGCTCGTACCGAGTTCTGAAAGCCGTATTTGGAATGTCATCGGTTCTAATCTTCAATTGGTGATATCCGGAACGAAGATCAATCTTTGAAAAGAATTTGGCTCCTTGCAACTGGTCAAACAGGTCATCAATACGTGGCAATGGATACCTATTTTTGATGGTGACATGATTTAACTCCCGATAATCAATAAAAAGTCGCATACTCCCATCTTTATTCTTCACGAATAGAACAGGAGCACCCCAAGGAGAAGTACTAGGACGAATAAAGCCAATGTCTAACAATTCCTGCAGTTAAGTCTTTAACTCCTGAAGTTCAATAGGAGCCATTCGATATGGGGCTTTGGAAATGAGTTTTGTACCGGGTTCAAGGTCGATACAAAAATCAATTTCACGCTCTGGGGGTAGGCCAGGAAGTTCTTCAGGGAATACGTCAGGATATTCATTAACAATAGAAATATTATTCAAAATTGACGTATTTTTTGTTTAGATCTGTGACATGAGCTAAGAAAGCTTGACATCCGTTTTTCAATAAACGAATAGCTTTATGTCTTGAGATGACAGTGATTTATTTAATGGTTTGGTTGCTTGAATTCGCATAATAGGTCGATTAGAAATATGAAAGCTAACAACCTTACGAAAATAATTAATTTTTGCATGATGAGTAGTTAACCAATCAATCCCTAGAATTACATCAATTGCAAGTAATTTTAATGCAATAAGATCTACAGGTAATGCGTGGGTACCAACTTGAAACAAACAAGACTTATAAACCGTGGATGTAATGAAGGTTTCTCCCAACGGAGTTTCCACAGATAAGTCAAAGTCTAATTTCTCCGGAGTCAAATTTAATCGTTGAGCGCAAGTAGGAGAAATAAAAGAATGGGTAGAACCGGTATCAAATAAAGTGTAGACTTCGCTAGAGTTTATGATAAGCTTACCCGTGATGACCTCATGCGGGTTCCTTGCTTTCTGGGAGGTCACAACAAACGCTCTCCCTTGCACTACCGGCTTTGTCTTTTCTGGGACAGCCTTTGGTGCCTCCATCCTAGTTGAATTTGTCTTCGGTGAACGACAAAATCGGGCTGAGTGGCCTTCTCTTCCATAATTATAACATGCTTTGGACGGCATCGCGCAATTTGGACTGATGTGTCCCTCCCCTCCGCATTTGAAGCATATGATAGGTGGTCTTTCTCCTTCCTTAACAACGGTTGCTGGTGCTGACGTCTTTCCATCATTGTTGAATCTCATCTTCTTGAAATGTCCATTCTTATTATTTTGGCCCTGATTACCACTGAAGTGGTTACCATTTCTGGCCTGTTGATTTCCTCCACGCTTGTTGTCACCACTTCGATGACTGCTCTCACTGGTATTATCATTTTGTCGGCTGCTCTCTTTTGATTACGTTAACTCGTTATCGCGCTCTACCAACTGAGCCATATTTACAACATCTGAATACAAACACAGTTTATGAGAAATAAGATATTGACGTATCTCCGGCTTCAAACCTCTTAAAAACAATCGCGCCATTCTCTCTTCATTATCCACTAAGTGGGACGCAAACTGGGATAACACCGCAAATTTTGCCTCGTATTGCGACACGGTCATATTGTTTTGCTCCAATTTGATAAACTCCACCTCCTTCATGTGACGAATACTTTCGGAAAAGTATTTGTCGTTGAACAGCTCTTGGAACTTCTCCCAAGATATCTTCAGTACGGCAGGTTGAGTAAGTTTTATCGATTCCCACCAGTAATCTGCCTCTCCGCGCAACATAAATGTGGCAAAGGGAACCTTTTGCTCCTCGGAGCAATTCCAAGACATCAAATATTTTGGTGATCTCCTTTATCCATGCTTCCGCAATAAGTGGTTTTGGCTCTCCCTTAAACTCTGGTGGTCCCAACTCCTTGAACTGTTTAACGGTGACAGCCCGAGAATTTCCAGTGTTTCCACCTACATTTTGAACAGGAGCCGCTCTCGCTTGCTGTTGCATGAATTGCATAAAACCTTTGAACAATCCATCATTCATCATTTGATCAGTGTTATTGTTTGCATGAGGATTGTCGCCTTCCTGATGCACATTCTCTTGATTATTGATATGTGGAGACTCAACGGTCTCTTGTGCTCCATTGTTATTCTCAACATTTTCGGATGTCATTTTCAGATACTGCCACAAAACAAAGATTAATTGACATGTAACATAATATCTCTAAACTTTGACCAACCAATTTAAATACAAAATAAATTTAAGTAGGTCATACTAGCGAAGGAATTCCCCGTCTCTCCCCTCCTAGTTCTAGTCTCACATCTTAGCCAGGGATCATATCCCTAAGCATTGATACCAACTGTGACGCCACCAAAATTAGGTATACATCACCCATCTTGGGTTATCAGATACATGGTACAAAATTCAAATACAACTTACTAATACAATTGTCGTGTACAATACGATAAAACATAACTGTGAGTTTGAATACAATTATTGTCTACTAGAGATTATACAAACTCAAAAAGAGTCCTCATTACAATTATTAACACACTATTTCACATAATAGTGACGACTACTAATGCTATCCTCTGGACTGTCACTCCGTTCCCCGACTAGTCCCTGCTATGTTCTCATTTCCTGAAGAGAACAGTGAAAGAAAGGGTGAGCTAAACTAGCCCAGTAAGAAATATTATGACTAAGATAATGTAGAATAAATTATCGTTAGCCTTCAACAGTATTAAACTGATAAAATATAACAACATCAAGTTTAACAGCAGCAGATCAAGCAATCCATTAAAAGAGTCAAGTAGAGAATAGAATCTACTATCTTTTATGATTTAAAAAGTTATTCATCACTTTTATCGCTGAGACTCAGCTTAATAAATAAACCACATTATCCCTGCATTACGGCCAAGGATATTTATTAGGGTCACGACCACAAATTTCATGCACTACGGGCCAAGGACATTTGTGTATTCATCAATGGTCATGATCATGCTAACAACTGTCCATCAATGCACTACGGGCCAATGAGAACTTTTACCGTATCATTTGTAACATTACGGTCATGATTACACCGAATAATCTCTGGTCATAATCATACCAAGTCCATCCATGCACTACAAGCCACAGATGACTTTCAAAAAAAATATAAACATGAGGATGATGACAATGATATAAGAATTCAATAAAACAAGTTCAAGAATTAATTTGTCGAAGAACTACTAATGTCCAAATTGTCCACATGATACTGCTTTGTAGAGTAAAATTCAAGAATGATCAAAAGAATATTTCCATGAAAAGATACTGGATGAAGCTCAAATATCAAGGATATTCTACTAATTTCATGGAGTATAGAAGTCAAAACTTTAACCAACTGAGTATAATAAAGAATGAAATAACAACAGAAATCACCATGCATGCGGTACTTCGCATAGATAGGTTATTCCAACAGAATAATAATAACAGAACCAGGTCAGGCAAATTTTGCACCGACAGGATGTTCCAACAGAATAATAAAGACGGAACCAGGTCCGGTGTAAAACACACAGACAGGATGTTCCAACGGAATAATAATAAAGACGGAACCAGGTCCGGTGTAAAACACACAGACAGGATGTTCCAACAGAATAATAGAAGAATGTCACCAAGTATAGGGTAGACCGCGTATACAGGTTATTCTAACAGAATAATAAGAAATGGAATAACAACAGTTCTCTTCATGAATATAAAAGAATAATATCCCTTACCGTAAAAGAAACTGAATATAAAAGTAGCAAAATACTTTTCTTCTATCTCTCTATAGTCTCTCTCTATAGTTTCTCTCTCTAGAGTTCAGTAAATTCGTAAGAAAATAATAAAGGAATGAGCTTCTATTTATAGGAAAATGGAATGCATAGTAACTAATCCATGAACGGTCTAGATTGATTTACTTTAATCTGACGGTCCATATTTAAAGAAAAATCTTTTAAATAAAATATAATATATTCTATTTATATAAAAAGATTTTTACTATCCAAACACTATGCAACACTATGCAAAACACTATGCAACACTATGCATAATAAAATATAATATATTCTATTTATAGAATAACTTTAATAAAGTATTCTGTTTTATATAAAAAGATGTTTCTGTTTTATTACGTTAATAATACGAATAAAACAAAACTTCATTATCGCTATAATAATTCATATTATTAATTGACAATAATTGAATCAAACGGAGTGAATTCTCACATAAATATCAATAATCAATACCGTGTGCTACTATGCAACAACGCGTATTACTATTCTTTTACTACCGAGTAGTTCAACATTATCAACGGTAAGACTTCCGCCGTTATTTTCAATAAAATATTTTTGTCGTTTTCTTAATCCGAAAATAATTATGTTGTGGGGTCCACCAATAATTTTGTCGTCGTACGAATATTTCCTGTTTAAAACGAATATTCCCCGACCAATCGAATATTATATGACAACTTGCATACTTTGCAAAATTTATAAATATTACCCACAATTATAATATTATATTAAATTCATTCCATAATATTCAAAAATGATGATTATAAAAAATTCATTTTTATTTAAAAAGTCGGTGTGTAAAACACACAGACAGGATGTTCCAACAGAATGATAGAAGAATGTCACCAAGTATAGGGTAGACCGCGTATACAGGTTATTCCAACAGAATAATAAGAAATGGAATAACAACAATTCTCTTCATGAATAAGAAAGAATAACACCCCTTACCGTAACAGAAACTGGATATAGGAGAAGAAAAGTTAAGTAGCAAAAGCTTTTCTTCTATCTCTCTACAGTTTCTCTCTCTAGAGTTCAGTGAATTCGTAAGAAAATAATGAAGGAATTGAAGGAATGAGCTTCTATTTATAGGAAAATGGAATGCATAG
>CM035107.1:14442725-14480225 GCA_020205505.1 Panax japonicus | reverse complement strand
ATTTGGGCCTTTAAAATTAATTGAATAATTTAATTAAATGTGGGTAGTAATAAATCCAATTATAATTAGGAGAATTAATAAGATTTATTAATAAATAAATAACTAAACCTAATCTTATTTTTTTTCCTTATACAACCTTAGAAAGAGAAAAGGAGAAAGCCGCCTCTAATTATATTGTGAGGGAAGTTGTGTACGAAATAATCAGAAAAGGATCATCAGGTTGGTTTTTTTTTTGGTGTGTTTCTCCATATCAAGGATTTTTATGTTTCAAACTTCTTTTAATTTCATGATTTAGAATTGGAAAAAAAGCATACATGACTTATTTGACTTGTGTGTGTGTGTGTGTATATATATATATATATATATATATATATATATATATATATATATATATATATATATATATATATATATATATATATATATTGAATAAGCTAAATAAATAAATTTCGGAACATGATTTTGGTTCAAGTTGCAAAGCAGTGATTCATGCAAATTATATATATATATATATATATATATATATATATATATATAATTATATGATTGATTTGTTAATATAAAAAGATATATAGTTGATTTCAGGCTTGCAAGTAATATGCAGGCGGTGATTTCGTGAATTTTTATTTATTTAATTTATTTTTATTTTATTTTTTTTGATAATTATTTGGCCATAAAATTTATAGACGAAATTAGCGAATAAAATTGAAAGTTATGTATATTAATTTAAACTCGTTAATCTTGTTGATAAAATTATAAAATTTATTTAATAATAAATTTAACAGTATTATGTTGTTAGTGGGTAAATTTGTAATTAGTAACTTAACTTATCGATATTTATTAATTTTTGTTAATTTGTGTAATTAGTTCGAACGAAGGGGATTTAAACAGATATACTTGGAATATAAATTTTGGAGTATTAATAATTGATATAAAGCGATGATTAAAGGCATATTAAATAGATTATGAAATATTTTAGAATTATTATTTTGGATTATTTTTAATTTGAGGTGAATATGTTTAGGTGATGAATAACGTTTCGTATTTGATATCATTGGCATTTGAGGGTAAGATTTTGTGGAGTTTGCTATAAATGGTTTGAAAGTATCAGGTACGGATTCCGTACTCTTTCAACGATACATTTGTTAAATTTGATTTGTTCATTTGTTTCCTTATTTCGAATTCTATTATGATTTCACATAATTGTTTCTTGTGAAATAAATATATTAGTTTCATTTTAGAGTTGATATGTATGACTCGTATTTGTACTCTTTGAATTAGGTTATCATGTTTAGTATTATTTATTTTGATAATTATAGAGCGGTACATGTTGCTACATTCCTTTTGAAACCTTGTGACTATAATTTGATTCGGTTCAACATGTACATATAGAATCCTTTTTTTGGTATTATGTCGCATGTGTTGTGACATGATATTTTTGTTAGAATATACCGTAGAGTATACCTGAGTTATAACCACCTGTGGAGGTACCACAGGCACGTCGTCTTGGCACGAGAGATGTGACACTTTCCGTGGCGGTGTGATTAGTCCACGGCGTCTCCATTTTGGGCTCCGGAGGAAGTGAGACATTTAGTGTTTTGTTGTGGGAGGTCCAATGTGTGATTTGCCTGTGTGGCATGATTTTGACTTGCCTGTGTGGCATCATTTGACTTGCCTGTGTGGCATGGTTTTGACTTGCCTGTGTGACATTGTTTTGACTTGCCTATGTGGCAATAACCCCAGCCATTTGTTTCAGCCTATTATTTTATTGTATTAGTTGTTGGGTTCTGTTCAGTTTAATTCATCGGATTAGTTACTTCAGTTCGTTATTTCTTTAATATTCTGTCTGTTTCATTAATTCTGTTGGTTCAAATATATTCCATTCAAATCTTCAGAGATTTTATTTTTGTTAGAGGTAATATTTTGTCTCAGTTGATTTTGTATTTTAGTTGTATATCTTTTATATCTTTATATCCGTACTGGGCAATTGGCTCATGCTGTGTTTTTCTTCCGGCAGGTTTGCAGGGGTGATTCAGGGCTAACTAGTGTGATGAGAGAGTTGCCTTTTGTGACAACCCGATATATATATATATATATATATATATATATATATATATATATATATATATATATATATTGAATAAGCTAAATAAATAAATTTCGGAACATGATTTTGGTTCAAGTTGCAAAGCAGTGATTCATGCAAATTATATATATATATATATATATATATATATATATATATATATATATATATATATAATTATATGATTGATTTGTTAATATAAAAAGATATATAGTTGATTTCAGGCTTGCAAGTAATATGCAGGCGGTGATTTCGTGAATTTTTATTTATTTAATTTATTTTTATTTTATTTTTTTTGATAATTATTTGGCCATAAAATTTATAGACGAAATTAGCGAATAAAATTGAAAGTTATGTATATTAATTTAAACTCGTTAATCTTGTTGATAAAATTATAAAATTTATTTAATAATAAATTTAACAGTATTATGTTGTTAGTGGGTAAATTTGTAATTAGTAACTTAACTTATCGATATTTATTAATTTTTGTTAATTTGTGTAATTAGTTCGAACGAAGGGGATTTAAACAGATATACTTGGAATATAAATTTTGGAGTATTAATAATTGATATAAAGCGATGATTAAAGGCATATTAAATAGATTATGAAATATTTTAGAATTATTATTTTGGATTATTTTTAATTTGAGGTGAATATGTTTAGGTGATGAATAACGTTTCGTATTTGATATCATTGGCATTTGAGGGTAAGATTTTGTGGAGTTTGCTATAAATGGTTTGAAAGTATCAGGTACGGATTCCGTACTCTTTCAACGATACATTTGTTAAATTTGATTTGTTCATTTGTTTCCTTATTTCGAATTCTATTATGATTTCACATAATTGTTTCTTGTGAAATAAATATATTAGTTTCATTTTAGAGTTGATATGTATGACTCGTATTTGTACTCTTTGAATTAGGTTATCATGTTTAGTATTATTTATTTTGATAATTATAGAGCGGTACATGTTGCTACATTCCTTTTGAAACCTTGTGACTATAATTTGATTCGGTTCAACATGTACATATATAATCCTTTTTTTGGTATTATGTCGCATGTGTTGTGACATGATATTTTTGTTAGAATATACCGTAGAGTATACCTGAGTTATAACCACCTGTGGAGGTACCACAGGCACGTCGTCTTGGCACGAGAGATGTGACACTTTCCGTGGCGGTGTGATTAGTCCACGGCGTCTCCATTTTGGGCTCCGGAGGAAGTGAGACATTTAGTGTTTTGTTGTGGGAGGTCCAATGTGTGATTTGCCTGTGTGGCATGATTTTGACTTGCCTGTGTGGCATCATTTGACTTGCCTGTGTGGCATGGTTTTGACTTGCCTGTGTGACATTGTTTTGACTTGCCTATGTGGCAAGGTATATTTCTGAGCTCAATCGGTATGAAATAACCCCAGCCATTTGTTTCAGCCTATTATTTTATTGTATTAGTTGTTGGGTTCTGTTCAGTTTAATTCATCGGATTAGTTACTTCAGTTCGTTATTTCTTTAATATTCTGTCTGTTTCATTAATTCTGTTGGTTCAAATATATTCCATTCAAATCTTCAGAGATTTTATTTTTGTTAGAGGTAATATTTTGCCTCAGTTGATTTTGTATTTTAGTTGTATATCTTTTATATCTTTATATCCGTACTGGGCAATTGGCTCATGCTGTGTTTTTCTTCCGGCAGGTTTGCAGGGGTGATTCAGGGCTAACTAGTGTGATGAGAGAGTTGCCTTTTGTGACAACCCGATATATATATATATATATATATATATATATATATATATATATATATATATATATATATATTGAATAAGCTAAATAAATAAATTTCGGAACATGATTTTGGTTCAAGTTGCAAAGCAGTGATTCATGCAAATTATATATATATATATATATATATATATATATATATATAATTATATGATTGATTTGTTAATATAAAAAGATATATAGTTGATTTCAGGCTTGCAAGTAATATGCAGGCGGTGATTTCGTGAATTTTTATTTATTTAATTTATTTTTATTTTATTTTTTTTGATAATTATTTGGCCATAAAATTTATAGACGAAATTAGCGAATAAAATTGAAAGTTATGTATATTAATTTAAACTCGTTAATCTTTTTGATAAAATTATAAAATTTATTTAATAATAAATTTAACAGTATTATGTTGTTAGTGGGTAAATTTGTAATTAGTAACTTAACTTATCGATATTTATTAATTTTTGTTAATTTGTGTAATTAGTTCGAACGAAGGGGATTTAAACAGATATACTTGGAATATAAATTTTGGAGTATTAATAATTGATATAAAGCGATGATTAAAGGCATATTAAATAGATTATAAATTATTTTAGAATTATTATTTTGGATTATTTTTAATTTGAGGTGAATATGTTTAGGTGATGAATAACGTTTCGTATTTGATATCATTGGCATTTGAGGGTAAGATTTTGTGGAGTTTGCTATAAATGGTTTGAAAGTATCAGGTACGGATTCCGTACTCTTTCAACGATACATTTGTTAAATTTGATTTGTTCATTTGTTTCCTTATTTCGAATTCTATTATGATTTCACATAATTGTTTCTTGTGAAATAAATATATTAGTTTCATTTTAGAGTTGATATGTATGACTCGTATTTGTACTCTTTGAATTAGGTTATCATGTTTAGTATTATTTATTTTGATAATTATAGAGCGGTACATGTTGCTACATTCCTTTTGAAACCTTGTGACTATAATTTGATTCGGTTCAACATGTACATATAGAATCCTTTTTTTGGTATTATGTCGCATGTGTTGTGACATGATATTTTTGTTAGAATATACCGTAGAGTATACCTGAGTTATAACCACCTGTGGAGGTACCACAGGCACGTCGTCTTGGCACGAGAGATGTGACACTTTCCGTGGCGGTGTGATTAGTCCACGGCGTCTCCATTTTGGGCTCCGGAGGAAGTGAGACATTTAGTGTTTTGTTGTGGGAGGTCCAATGTGTGATTTGCCTGTGTGGCATGATTTTGACTTGCCTGTGTGGCATCATTTGACTTGCCTGTGTGGCATGGTTTTGACTTGCCTGTGTGACATTGTTTTGACTTGCCTATGTGGCAAGGTATATTTCTGAGCTCAATCGGTATGAAATAACCCCAGCCATTTGTTTCAGCCTATTATTTTATTGTATTAGTTGTTGGGTTCTGTTCAGTTTAATTCATCGGATTAGTTACTTCAGTTCGTTATTTCTTTAATATTCTGTCTGTTTCATTAATTCTGTTGGTTCAAATATATTCCATTCAAATCTTCAGAGATTTTATTTTTGTTAGAGGTAATATTTTGTCTCAGTTGATTTTGTATTTTAGTTGTATATCTTTTATATCTTTATATCCGTACTGGGCAATTGGCTCATGCTGTGTTTTTCTTCCGGCAGGTTTGCAGGGGTGATTCAGGGCTAACTAGTGTGATGAGAGAGTTGCCTTTTGTGACAACCCGATATTTTTTATATAAATAAATCATAAATTTTGCGTATAAATTTTTTTTTTATTTATTAAAATAAAAATGAATGATATGTGTCAAGGTAATGTGTAATTATAATTATATGTGTGATAAATAAAATGTATTTATTACATTAAGTATTGTAAATAAATTTATTTTAGAATTATTGATTATTATCAATTATATATTTTTACTAATTAATTCCCTATTGGAAATGTTTTATTAATTATTTTTCAAGGAAAATATAATCTTATATTTTTTAAATAATATAGGAAATGATTTTAGAATAATTATTTATTCTAAAGGTAAAAATGCGTGAAAGGTATTATGTAAGTAATTATGTGATGAATATAAAATATATTTATTACATGAATGGTTATGAATAAGTTTATTTTAGAATTATTGCTCAATATAAATTATATTCTTATAATAAATAATTTCACAGTAAAAATGTTTTTAATGTTTATTTTCCATGAAAATATGATAATTATATTAATTGAATAATATATGATATGAATATAGAATTTTTATAATACTTATTTTATTATATGAATTTTGTTTAAGATATTAAGTAAATCATTTCTACTTAATTATAAGGTTAATTATGGCAGATAAATCAGATATGGAATCCAAACCCTAGTTCTGGGTTTTGATCGAGGAATGAGAATAATAATATTATATTATTATTTATCAGTGTTATATATATGTATGATTATGTGTGTAATGTTAATGTGTGGAACAGTTTATTATATTACTATCAAACCCTAATTATGGGTCTGAATTAAGGAATGATAATAATATTATAATATTATAATATTTTGATTTTTCAGTGCTATAAAATATGTACTGTAGGTTTGTGGACTGACAATGGTTGGTCAATTATGGTGTAAAATGCCAAAACCCTAGTTTAAGCTGTTAAACCCTAAGTTAAAGCTTAATGCCGGCTTAAGACTGTAATGTAATCATGTTAATGTGATTTATGATCGGTATTATATGTATTAAGCCTAATTAGGGAGAATCGTAATTATTCAAAATCCTTATTATTTTTCTATATTATAAAAACCCTAATTTGCTTATGGAAACCCTAATTTAAAACTCAAGTTTAGTTCGACACTGTTATATAACTGTGTTATATGGTGCATGCATGTTATGTATTATATAATTTCATATTGATTCGGTAAACCCTAATTAATAATTTAGAATTCTAAGAAACCCTAATAGTTATTTTATAAACCCTAATTTAATTAAATTGTAAACCCTAATTGTTGATTTGGAAAGCTTAATGCTAATTAGGGTATCTTAAACCTAATTAGTAAGGTGTTAAGTAATTAATTAAAAACTTAATTAACTAAGAAACCTTAATTTTGTATTTTAGAAACTAAAAATTTATTATTTTATTTATTTATTATATTTTTGTGCAAATCCTAATTATGGAAATTATATAAATTATTTATAAACCCTAAATGATCTAAACCCTAGATGGCTCAAAATCTAAACCCTAAGAATTTGTCAAATGACTAGAATACCATTTAATTGAAAAACCAAATGACATTTTTGCCCCTAATTGTATGATTTTGGCTAAATAATAGGCTTTGACATTTAGGGGGAGTTGGTGACCAAATCCAACCACCCCATGTGCTAGAAATCTCAGCAAATCAAGCAATATCAGTTATATACATGCATCTACAACTTATATAAATGGATTGGAGAGAAAGAAAGTTCTCTATTTGGCTCATTTTCTTACAAGACTCCAACTCACTTTTCTCTCCACAAAACCCACGAAAAATATTAGCTTACCAGTCCCTTATATGAGCCCCACGATCACACTTAACCAATTCAGCATCAAGAATCAAAAATAGGACAAGAAAGGTATAAAATCTATCCTTAAATTTCTGTCCATAATCGGTTGTTTGATTTTGTGTTTACATGTTGGAATATGTTGGAATATGTTGTTTATGTTGTTTAATGATGATCTGGGTTGCTAGATGTTAGATCCATAACATCTAGAGGCTCGGATTTGATGTTCTTAAAAATCTGGAAAACTTTAATTTTGTGCTCTGACATCAAATGTCAGGGGCTGTAGATCGTTGTGTGTTTATTGTTTTTGTTGTTTAAGTGTTTAAATTTGTAGCCTTGTATGAGATCTTGGATCTGGAACTCGAATATGGGTCAGATATGGTGTATATTGGAAGTTATGATCGGTCAAAAACCGTTGACCGGGCATGACCGGTCGAAATCTGGGTAAGCCCAGAATTTGAAAATCGCGTCTGACAGCATTTTTAACGGCTAAAATCTGACTGATTAAATGTTGTTTATTAATTGTGTTGTAATAACTTTGTAGCCTGTTGTTTTTACTGTATATATATGCCTTAAAATTCCACAAACAATGAATATATCGAACTTAACAAGTGGTCAAAGTAGACCACTTGCACTGTTTTTACATTTCTGGGAATTTCCAGAAAGATGATGAACACGGTTTCTGACATGGTTTGACCGGAGTGGATCTCATGATTTAAATGTTGTTAGAATGATTTTATGTAATGGATCTTTACTCTTGAATGTTTTCTATACATTGAAGCTTATAGATCACAAAACTATTGCACGGATAGCATGTAATAGAGGCTCAAAATATGACCCATGATCTGTTCTTCATTTCTGGGTAACCCAGAAAATGAAGAACAGACCTGTCAGAATGTTTGAAGGCACAGATCTCGTTGATTATATGTTGTAAGAACTTGTTTGTTGTTGGATCTTGTAGTCGTGCATTAGTACTACAATATCTGACTAATAACATGCCCAGTAACATCAGGATACGACCGGAAATCTCGGTCAAACAAGCCACCATGAAGCTGGGCTGTCAGTGTTCTTGAGGCTCAAGAACACCTACAGCGACACTTTTTGTCGCTAAAGACCTACAGCGACGGTTTTTATTATTTATTTCCGGAAATTAATTAATAAATAGAAAAAAATAGTTTTAAATTATTAAAAATACAAAATAAATTATTAAAAATTATTTTAAATTCTGAAAATTAGTTTTTAATTATTTTAAATATATTTCATAAATATTTAATATTTTTGGAATATTAAAAGTATTTAATTTATTTAATTATAGTATTAAATAAATTATTTAAAAATGATTTTAATATTTGAAAAATCATTTAAAATTATATTATGGTATAAGAAAATAATTTAAGTTATTTTTGATAAGTTTTAATATTATGTGATAATTTTCATTAATAAATTAATATTAATGATAATTAAGTTATTTATTAAATGAATTAAATAAATGAATTAAAAATGATTTTATTAAATTAAAAATCATTTTAAATGAAAATAAAGTATTTAAAAATATTTTAAGTTATAAAATATACCTTTTTATATTTAAAGGTAAATTTCATTAATTAATTATTATTAATGATATTAAAGTTATTTAATAATTATATTAAATAAGTTAGTTTAAAAAATGATTTTAATATTATAATAATCATTTTAAATGAAAATAAAGTGTTTAAAGATATTTTAAAGTTATAAAACATAACTTTTAATATTTAAGGGATATTTTCATTAATAATTTAATATTAATGATATTTATTTAATGATTAATGATATTAAATTTATTTAATAATTATATTAAATAAATAGTTTAAAAATGGTTTTATTAATTTTAAAAATCATTTAAAAAGGGATATAAATGAATTAAAAATATTTTAAGTTATAATTAATGACTTTTAATATTTGGATAAATAGTTCATTAATATTTAAATATTAATGGTAATTATTTAATGATGATTTTAAATGTTTTAAAAATATTTTTGAGTTATTATACATAACTTTAATATTTTGGCAATGGTTTCATTAATGATTTACTAGTGATTAAATGTTAATGATAATGGAATTGTTTGATATTTAAATCATTTAATAATGATTCTGATATTTCAAAAAAATTATGATAAATGATAATAATTATTTAAAAATTATTATAAGTCATTTAAAAATTATATGACTGATATTTACCAATGTTGAACAACTGTTTAGAGTCTTAGACTCGATAATTACCCGATAAAGATGTCGGTAGACCGACATGGTTTCAGAAATTGATCTGGACTTAGAAATTTAGTTAGTTAATTATTTTATTTGTGATGCAATGACTGTGAAACGTGTGTGACAATGTGATTAGGCTATGTGGTTATACGATTAGGAATGTGCTGACTGCAATAAGCAGTATTATGTGATATGATGTTGTTCTAATCAAATAAATGATTTGATTAATGATAGGTTGTGATAGAAAAGATAAATCTGAGTTGTGTAACTATAATAGCGCAGCAGGCAAGTATCCTAACTTTGCATTTTCTTTATGCAATGGACAAGTGTAAGAATGTTTCAAAATTATATTATTACTGTACAGATTGTTAAATCTATATTATATAAGCCCATTGATTATCAACATGTTAGTATATGATAATTCGGATAAATATATTTTGTTCGTTAGTTCTTATAAATGATTATACAAGTGTCCCCACTTGGATAATCATTGTATTTCATCACATGTTGATACACCTTTGATATACATATATGTTGAATTATATAAGACCGTTGTTATGAAAACCCGACATAAATGAACATCCCGATAATGGGAAAATTTTTATGCGCTACGGCGGACAAAGGATGAACGATCATATCGTTCTAGCAATGTAGTATTGATCAATACAGGGCCCATGGACTGTACACCCGCAGGCCCGTAAGCAATGGCCGGTTTACAGATGAATTTCTGTTTAAACCCTTTCGAAAATGAAAAACAATGTTCATAATGTGTCACAGAAACCCCATGTATAGACAATACATAGTTTAAAAAAAAATTGAAAGAGGGTTGTTATGTTATTGTTATCGGTACAGATTACTTCACAACTATTGACCGGTTGTAGAAGAATATTATAAAGAAAACATTTAAATTCTTTCAATTGATATATATATATATATAATACTTGCTGGGCACTCAAATGCTCATCCTTGCTTTATTTAAATGTTTTCAGCTAAGTGTGAAGGACTGGAAAGCTCATGCCAAAACAAGTGAAAAGGAAAGCAAACACATTTTGTTTATTTGTATCATTTGTAATAGTTAGACTGTACTAAGTTATGATATGTATTATATATCATGTAAAGAATATAGTAAAGATTGCGTACTTGGGATTAGACTCTGATAAATGTAAGTTAAATTTGATAAATCTATATTATTGTTATTATTATTAGTATTATTTCGCTCATAGAAATGGTATCGTGAAGTACCGAATTCGGGTTTCAAGTATCCGGGTTTGGGAACTTTACACCTTTGACCATCTAGGTTGTTTCGAATTTTAAGTTTTGATTATTTGACTCTATTTGGACAATTATATTTAGTACGCTATTAATGGATCACCACTATTAATGTTTTGAGGTTAATAGTGCTCTGTTTTTTTTTATTTTGAGGTTTGTTGTGCTTTGCACGTGACCTCCCTTTCCTTTTCGGGAAGGGGGTGTTACAAAGATGGTATCAGAGCTTAGGTTCTTTCTTGTAGAAAATCTATTTAGGTTTGACCTGTGAGTTGTAGGTAAACCATTGGGTAGACGTATGAGGTTGATTCGATTTTGTCCTTTGTTTGGTCGGTCTCTATTTTGACCAATTGTCAATTTCTTTTCGATTTATAGTTGATTTGAGGAAAGTGGAATAATTTATTAAGGTGATTGAGTAATGATTTTAGGTAAGAATTGTGATTTAATCATTGAGGTGAATAAAGTTATACTTTGTACAGATAGGAAATGATCTTATATGAGATGTGATTATGATGCGAGTATTTGTATATCTCGACGAGTATTTGATTTTGGAAAATTAATCTTTTAGAGTTTTTTTTTTTGTGACAATTGTTATGATCGTTGAATTGAGGATTTGATTTGAGTTAGGTTTTGATTTTTGTTAAGCTTGTGGATAATTTGAGGTTTGTGTATTAATGTCATACTATGATAAGGAGATAAATTATTAAGTATAGAGGATTTTTTTTATAAATTTGAGTTGTTGATATTCGAGGAAATTAAATTAATCATTTAGAGTTAATGATCAATCTTGTGGCTACTTTCTAGTAGGATGTTGAAGTTATATTTTATGAAGTTTCTTTGTGATAGTATGGGGAGACATTGAAATTTATTGGATTAAGGTTTGTAATAAGGGTTGATTGATTTATCGAATGATTATATATTAAGTGATGAATCTTTAAGAGATTTTGAAAGCTAGATTTTGCTTATTCAGATAGTAGGATTTATGATCTGGAGTTTGGTATGATAATGAAGAGATCTTAGTAATAATATATTTTTGGTATTATAATATTTGAGAACTAATTTGATTTGAGGTTATAATATTTTGAAACTCTTAAGGATTTAAGAGAGTTGGTGATAAAGAGATATTAGTAGTATATTCTTTGGTGTAATAATATTTGAGGACTAGTGCAAATTAAGTATGAGATATTTTGAAGCTCTAAGGACTTGGGGAGAGTTGGTAATATAGTTTGCATAGTTGTTTTGTTTATCTGATATCTTTAGAGTTTTGTATGAAATTATGTAAAGCAAATAAAAATAATTTATTAGATCTTTGTCATGTGTGGAATATAAACGTTTTACGAATTAAAAATAATTTTAAATATTTTGGGTATTTGAATCATATTTAGATGAAGAGAAATGTTTGTGATTTCGAATTATGTTCCGAAGAGTACGTACGCTTGCAAGAATGAAACTCAAATATATTAACGGGGGGCTAGCACCAACAGTGGATCATGTGATTTAACGCGAAGAACCTTACCAAGGCTTGACGCGGTAGCCGACGAATCTTTTACGAGTACATGGATAATTGTGTGGACCTATGGACTTACCAGGCTTGATCGTTACAAATGGCGGCGCTACGTCGTAACTAAATTATTATTTTTTGTAGCTTATTTGAATTCCGAGGACGGAATTATTTTTAAGGGGTGAAAAATGTAATAACTCATTTTTTAATTATTAAATATTAATTGATTTTATCTTATACAATTGTGTTTAAATTAAAAAAAAGGTAAATGATTTTGTTTTCCTCTTTTCTTCCTTGTTTTGTTTGGAAGATTAAATTCTTTTAGTAGATAATTAAATAACTGATAAAATTAAAATTGAGGAAGATAATTCCTTTTGTTACGGAGCGAGAAGCTACTTGGGAGATGGAGGAGTCTATTCGAGCGGAATATCCGCATCTTTTTTTATAATTAGGTACTTTTCATTCTTTTGATTCAGGGGACGGAATCCTTTTTAAGGGGTAGGTGATGTAATACCCGGTAAAAAATTAATAAATAAATATTGCATAATAAAAATTATTTTGTTTTAAAACATATTAATTGAACTTTGTCATTTATGTTGGGTCAAACTAGTTATTTAATTTGTGTGGGCTAATAAATATTAATAAGAGATGGATAAATTAATTTAGTACAATTTGAGCCTTTAAAATTAATTGAGTTTAATTTAATTAAATGTGGGTAGTAATAAATCCAATTATAATTAGGAGAATTAATAAGATTTATTAATAAATAAATAACTAAACCTACTCTTTTTTTTTTCCTTATACAACCTTAGAAAGAGAAAAGGAGAAAGCCGCCTCTAATTATATTGTTAGGAAAGTTGTGTACGAAATAATCAGAAAAGGATCATCAGGTTGGTTTTTTTTGGTGTGTTTCTCCATATCAAGGATTTTTATGTTTCAAACTTCTTTTACTTTCATGATTTAGAATTGGAAAAAAAGCATACATGACTTATTTGACTTGTGTGTATATATATATATATGACATTGGAGTATATATATTATATATATATATATATATATATATATATATATATATATATATATATATATATATATATATATATATATATATATATTGAATATGCTAAATAAATAAATTTCGGAACATGATTTTGGTTCAAGTTGCAAAGCAGTGATTCATGCAAATTATATATATATATATATATATATATATATATATATATATATATATATATATATAATTATATGATAGATTTGTTAATATAAAAAGATATATAGTTGATTTCAGGCTTGCAAGTAATATGCAGGGGGTGATTTCGTGAATTTTTATTTATTTATTTTTTTTAATTTTTTTTAATTTTTTTTTTCAATAATTATTTGGCCATAAAATTTATAAACGGAATTAGCGAATAAAATTGAAAGTTATGTATATTAATTTAAACTCGTTAATCTTGTTGATAAAATTATAAAATTTATTTGATAATAAATTTAACAGTATTATGCTGTTAGTGGGTAAATTTGTAATTAGTAATTTAACTTATAGATATTTATTAATTTTTGTTAATTTGTGTAATTAGTTCGAACGAAGGGGATTTAAACAGATATACTTGGAATATAAATTTTGGAGTATTAATAATTGTTATAAAGCGATAATTAAAGGCATATTAAATAGATTATGAATTATTTTAGAATTATTAGTTTGGATTATTTTTAATTTGAGGTGAATATGTTTAGGTGATGAATAATGTTTCGTATTTGATATCGTTGGCATTTGAGGGTAAGATTTTGTGGAGTTTGCTATAAATGGTTTGGAAGTATCAGGTACGGATTCCGTACTCTTTCAACGATACATTTGTTAAATTTGATTTGTTCATTTGTTTCCTTATTTCGAATTCTATTATGATTTCACATAATTGTTTCTTGTGAAATAAATATATTAGTTTCATTTTAGAGTTGATACGTATGACTCGTATTTGTATTCTTTGAATTAGGTTAACATGTTTAGTATTATTTATTTTGATAATTATAGAGCGGTACATGTTGCTACCTTCCTTTTGAAACCTTGTGACTATAATTTGATTCGGTTCAACATGTACATATAGAACCCTTTTGTTGGTATTATGTCGCATGTGTTGTGACATGATATTTTTGTTAGAATATACCGTAGAGTATACCTGAGTTATAACCACCTGTGGGGGTACCACAGACACGTCGTCTTGGCACGAGAGACGTGACACTTTCCGTGGCGGTGTGATTAGTCCACGGCGTCTCCATTTTGGGCTCCGGAGGAAGTGAGACATTTAGTGTTTTGTTGTGGGAGGTGTATGGGTTAACCCTAGTTTTCTGTTCTGCGGATTGGTGATGTTGTGCCAAACACACCTATCTGATTTGCATAGATTTGGATTCGCGGTCCAATGTGTTATTTGCCTGTGTGGCATGATTTTGACTTGCCTGTGTGGCATCATTTGACTTGCCTGTGTGGCATGGTTTTGACTTGCCTGTGTAACATTGTTTTGACTTGCCTATGTGGCAAGGTACATTTCTGAGCTCAATCGGTATGAAATAACCCCAGCCATTTGTTTCAGCCTATTATTTTATTGTATTAGTTGTTGGGTTCTGTTCAGTTTAATTCATCGGATTAGTTACTTCAGTTCGTTATTTCTTTAATATTCTGTCTGTTTCATTAATTCTGTTGGTTCAAATATATTCCATTCAAATCTTCAGAGATTTTATTTTTGTTAGAGGTAATATTTTGTCTCAGTTGATTTTGTATTTTAGTTGTATATCTTTTATATCTATATCCGTACTGGGCAATTGGCTCATGCTGTGTTTTTCTTCCGGCAGGTTTGCCGGGGTGATTCAGGGCTAGCTAGTGTGATGAGAGAGTTGCCTTTGACCATCTAGGTTGTTTTGAATTTTAAGTTTTGATTATTTAACTCTATTTGGAGAATTGTATTTAGTACGCTATTAATGGATCACCACTATTAATGCTTTGAGGTTAATAGTGCTCTATTTTTTTTATTTTGAGGTTTATTGTGCTTTGCACGTGACCTCCCTTTCCTTTTCGGGAAGGGGATGTTACAGATAACACGGTAATCCAAAGGTTCAAATTGCCCCAATATTCATGTTCTGATATTTGCTATTGATTAACAGATCTAATATTATGCATAATATTCAAGAATATTCAAGATCTGATATTTTCCCCCATATTCATGCTCTGATATTTGTTATTGATCGACAAATCTAATATCAGGAGTAATATTCGAGAATATTCAAGATCTGATATTTGATCTAATATTTGCTAACATGGTAATCCATTCTTCTTCCGCTAGTTCAACTAGCGGATATATAAATTTGATTGACTTGATTGGCTTGATATGGGGGTAGTTTGGGATGAAAAGTTTTTGAATTATGTCCGCTAGTTGGACTAGCGGAAGGCGCAATTGTGTATTAAATCTTAGTCCTTAATTTATGTAATGGATGGTTATGATGTTATTTGCCCATTTTTCATCCATAGCAAATACATGTTATGAATTATTTCCACACACACACACATATATATATATATATATGTATATATATAGGGGTTCCATCCACAACAACCGGTTGTTGGGAGCAACCCATTTTTGGCCAGCCGTAACAGCTTATACCGGCTTATAAAAAAAATTGCATAAGGGCCGATACAAGCTGTTACAGCTGGCCAAAAATGGGTTGCTTCCAACAACCGATTGCTGTGGATGGAACCCCATATATATATATATGTATATATATATATATATATATAGTTCGCATCTTAAGCACTCCGCTTAAGTGACACTCCTATATAAAGCTATCCAATTTTTAGATCCAATTCAAAATCCGAATTTTTCTCTTTCCAAAACAAAACAAATCTGAAAGACCCAAATCATGAGTTTCCTCTCTCCAAAAAATTGTGGTTTCCTCTCTCCAATTTCAGACCCAAATCATGGTTTCCTCTCTTTCCAAAACAAATCGTGCTCAAGAGCAATCGGACTCACGCAAAACAAAAATCTGAATCCCCCTTGATCTCGACTTCAATTCGGCCAACCATTCACTATTTTCTACCATTAATTATATTTTGTGAAGATTTCTTTGAAAACATTGAACTTTCTTATTTTGATTTTCTTGCTTAAGAAAATCCTAGCTGGATAAAAAAGTAAACTATGTTTATAATGTAGGGGAAGTAAACCTTGTCGTGATATAATTAAAAAAAGGGGAAATCAATAGTTTTTGAAAGATTTGAGTGAGGAATGCATTTAATTTCTATTTTAGAGTAGGAGATTGACAAGGATATTTAATAGATTAAAACTAATTTTATGACGTTATTCCTTTTCTCAAACTTTATGTGACATGGAATTCATGATTTAGAATTGAAAGTTGAGTCTTAGTAGTTCAAATATTAATTAGTTTTGCTCAAATACTGATGTTAAGGGCTTTGAACTGATGTTGCCCAGTAAGTGGTAAGGTTTTACTTTTCTACTAACTGCTGAGTAATGGAGTTGCTCATGTACTTTGTGAGACCCCAGATTTTATGAATAAATATTAAATTTCCTCGAATTATATTTTTGAAAATTATGGTGTGGATTTGATATAATGTTATAGTTGTGGGTAATATTTATAAATGTTGCAAAGTACGCAAGTTGTTATAAAATATTCGTTTGGTCGGGGAATATTCTTTTTGTCGGGGAATATTCGTACGACGGCACAATCATTGGTGGACCCCACAACAGAATTATTGTCGGATTGAGAAAATGACAAAAACACTTTATGAAAATAACGGCGGAGGTGTTACCGTTAAAACTGTTGAACTACTCGGTAGTAAAAGTACAGTAATACGCGTAGTTGCATAGTAGCACACGGTATTGATTATTGATGCTTACGTGAGAAGTCATTCAGTTATACTCAATTATTGCTACAGTAATTGCTGCATCATATCTCTTATATTATTGATTCAATTATTGTCACAGTATCATATGTATAATATGTTATATTATTTAAACAATAATTGAGACGACAAGTTATAATGATTAATAATTGTTGAAAGATTAATTATGTGTTGATTAAAAAATAAAATTATTTCTGGTAATTTTTTATTCAATCCTTGATGTATATAGAGAGTCTATTATGAGACGTTGGTGATAAGTTTAATTATTTATGGGGGGCCATATGTCGTCATCTAAGAGTCTCTTTCGTAAATAGTAATTACTTTTGTAAATAGTAATTACCTTCGTAAATAGTAATTACCTTCGTCAATAGTAGTTGTCCCTTCAATATTACCAAGAGTTAACTGCCTCTTCGTGTTCCAAGGGTTAATTACCCCTTCATAAATAGTAGTTGTCTCTTCAATATTACCAAGCGTCATTTTGACCCTTCGTTAAGACCAAGAGCCACCCTTAGTTTTTCTATAAATAGAAAGCTCATTCCTTCATTATTTCTTACGAATTCACTGAAACTCTAGAGAGAAAGAAGAAAAGTATTCTGCTACTTCACTTTTCCAATATTCAGTTCTTCTAAGGTAGGGAATATTATTTGTTGTACTCGTAAGGGGTGTTATTCTTTCTTCTTGAAGAGAACTTATGTTATTCCATTCATTGTTATTCTGTTGGAATAACCTGTATACGCGGAATACCCTATACTTGGTGACATCATTTACTATTCCGTCTTTATATTTCTGTCGGAATATCCTGTCTGTGCTATACGCCGGACCTGGTTCCATTTACTATTCCGTCTTTACATTTCTGTCGGAATATCCTGTCTGTGCTATACGCCGGACCTGGTTCCATCATTTATTATTCAGCATTTATTATTCTGTTGGAACATCCTGTCGGTGTGAATTTCACCTGACCTGGTTCCGTTATTATTATTCTGCTAGAATAACCTGTTTGTGCGGTCTCTATCGCATGCATGATGATATCTTTTGTTATTGTATTCGGTATTACTCAGTTGATTAAAATTCTGACTTCTATACTCCATGAAATTAGTGGAATATCCTTGATATTTGCGCTTCATCCAGTATCCTTTCATGGAAATATTCTTCTGATCATTCTTGAATTTTACTCTACAAAACAGTCTCATGTTGACAATTTGGACGTTAATAATTTCTGGATAAAATAATTCTTGAACTTGTTTTATTGAATTCTTATATCATTGTCATCATCCTCTTATTTATATTTTTGAAAGTCATCTGTGGCCTGTAGTGCATAGATGGACTTGGTATGATTATGACCAGGGATTATTCGGTGTAATCATGACCGTAATATTACAAATGATGTGGTAAAAGTCTCATTTGCCGTAATGCATTGATGGACAGTTGTTGGCATGATCATGACCATTAATGAATACACAAATATTCTTGGCCGTAGTGCATGAATAATTGTGGTCGTGATATTAAAGAATATCCTTGGCCGTAGTGCAGGGGTGATTCGATGATGTGGAATATTTATTAAGCTGAGTCTCAGCTATAACAGTTATGAAAAACCTTTTAAATCATAAAAGATAGAAGATTTTATTTTCTACTTGACTCTTTTAATGGATTGCTGGTTCCGCTGCAGTTAAACTTGATGTTTATTGTATTTTATCAGTTTAACACTGTTGAAGGCTAATGACAATTTATTCTGCATTATCTTAGTCATAATATTTCTTACTGGGCTAGTTGAGCTCACCCTTTCTTTCACTGTTCTCTTCAGGAAATGAGAATATAGCTGGGACGAGTCGGGAAACGGAGTGATGGACCAGATAATAGTATTAGTAGTCCTCACTATTCTGTTAAATAGTGTGACAATAATTGTATTGAGGACACCTTTTGAGTTTGTATGATCTCTAGTAGACAATAATTGTATTCAAACTCACAGTTATATTTTGTCGTATTGTACACGACAGTGGTATTAGTAAGTTGTATTTGAATTATGTACCATGTATCTGGCGACTCAAGATGGGTGATGTATACCTAATTTTGGGGGCGTCACAGTTGGTATCAGAGCTTAGGGATATGATCCCTGGCTAAGATGTGAGAATAGTACTAGGAGGGGAGAGACGGGGAATTCCTTCGCTAGTATGATCTACCTAAGTTTATGTGCTATTTTATTGGTCGGTCATAATATAGGGATAATATGTTACATGTCAATTAACCTTTTTTTTATGGCAATATCTGAAAATGACATCTGAGAATGTTGAGAATAGTAATGGAACACAGGCGATCGTTGATTCACCACATATCAATAATCAGGATAATGTGCATCAGGAAGGCGACAATCCTCATGCAAACAACAACACTAACCAAATGATGAATGATCAAATGTTCAGAAGTTTTATGCAATTCATTAAACAGCAAGCGAGAGCGACTCTTGTCCAAAACGTAGATGGAAACATGGGAAACTCTCGAGCGGTCACCGCTAAACAGTTCAAGGAGCTGGGACAACCGGAGTTTAAGGGAGAGCCAAAACCACTTATGGCGAAAACATGGATAAAGCAGATCACCAAGATATTTTATGTCTTGGAATGCTCCGAGGAGCAAAAGGTTCCCTTTGCCGCCTTTATGTTGCGCGGAGAGGCAGATTACTGGTGGGAATCAGTAAAACGTACTCAACCTGCTGTACTAAAGATATCTTGGGAGAAGTTCCAGGAGCTGTTCAACGACAAATACTTTCCCGAAAGTATTCGCCACGTGAAGGAGGTGGAATTTATCAAGTTGGAACAAAACAATATGACCGTGTCGCAATACGAGGCAAAATTTGCGGAGTTATCCCGGTTTGTGTCCCACTTGGTGGATAATGAAGAGAGAATGGCGCGAATGTTTTTAAGAGGTTTAAAGTCGGAGATACGTCAACATCTTATTTCTCATAAATTGTGTTTATATTCAGATGTTGTAAATAGGGCTCAGTTAGTGGAAAGCGATAACGAGTTAACGCAACTAAAAGAGATCAACCGACAAAATGATAATACCAGCGAGAGCAGTCATCGAAGCGGTGACAACAAGCATGAAGGGAATCAACATGCCAAAATGGTAACCACTTCGGTGGTAATCAGGGCCAAAATAATAAGAATGGACATTTCAAGAAGAGAAGATTCAACAATGATGGAAAGACGTCAGCACCAACACCTGTCGTTAAGGAAGGAGAACGACCACCTATCATATGTTTCAAATACGGAGGGGATGGACACATCAGTCCAAATTGTGCGATGCCGTCCAAAGCATGCAATAATTGTGGAAGAGAAGGTCACCTAGCCCGATTTTGTCGTTCACCGAAGACAAGTTCAGCTATGATGGAGGCACCAAAGGATGTCCCAGGTAAGCCAATGCCGGTAGTTTAAGAGAGAGCGTTTTTTTCCGTGACGAGGAACCTGAATAAAATTATCACGGGTATGTTAGTCATAAACTCTTGCGAAGTCTATACCATGTTAGATACCGATTCTACTCACTCTTTTATTTCACCTAGTTGTGTTCAATGTTTGAAGTTAACTCCGAGAAACTTTCGTTACCTCCACTATTTATAAATCTTGTTTGATTCAAATCGACACTTTCACGTTACCTGTCAATCTTATCTCTTTGAAAATACTTGCCTTTGATGCTATTTTAGAAATCGATTGGTTAACTACTCATCATGCTTTTTGTAAGGTTGTTAGCTTTCATATTCCTAACAAACCTGTTATGCAAATTCAAGCAACCAAACCACTAAAGTCAATCATTGTCATTTCAAGCCATAAATAAAGAGCCCCAGTCCTTTCATTGTTGACTTCCTTATGTAGAATGCACTGAAGACAGACTTTTCGTAGGAGACGTCGTGAATGACGATGACAAGTTGATAGGTATCAATGTGAAGTGTTATCCAAGTCCTGGATGAGGGTCACAATTTTGAATGATATTTCTAGTGTTAATAAATTTTCTGACGTATTCTTGAAGACTTCTTAGCCTACCCTGGAGCGTGAAATCGAATTTTGTATTGACCCAGTACAAAATCCATTTCTTAAACCCTCAAATATTTTCTTCACCTAAAACAAACGTATAACGTGCCAAAGATGTTGGCTCGAGCTGTTGAAGATTACAATCGTACCATGCAATATTATCGTGGGAAAGCGAACATGGTAGCTGACGTGTGAGTAGAAGATCGTATGCGTTTACAAATGCGAATATACGAACTCACGTGAAGATAACGAATATACAAGTAAAATCGACTTTAATCGATAAAGTTAAAGCCGCTCAAGCTACACACTCGGAGCTGAAGAATGTGAAGAATTAAGAAGGTTCAAGAGGGCGTTATTCTAGAAACAAGAATTGATGAATAGAGGAAGTCTAAACGCTTAATTTTATTGGCCCGTTTGAAATCCTTGATCAAGTAGGAATTGTGACTTATACACTCATTTTATCGCCAAATATGTTGCGTGTTCAGAACATTTTTTTTCGTATCGATGTTACATAAATATGTGGACGACCCGAACCACATTATTAATTTAAAATCGGACGAGATAGTAGAAGATTTAACGTATGAGGAGATATGTGTTAACATCTTGGATAAGAAGGATCATATTCGACGCTCAAAGGTTATACCTCAAGAGTTAGAATTTGAAGTGAAGTCAAGGTATCCTCACATGTTCGGCATACCAGGTACGTACGTAAATTTCGAGGGCGAAATTTCATAAGGAGGGGAGATTGTGAGACCCCAGATTTTATGAATAAATATTTAATTTTCTCGAATTATATTTTTGAAAATTATGGTGTGGATTTGATATAATGTTATAGTTATGGGTAATATTTATAAATGTTGCAAAGTACGCAAGTTGTTATAAAATATTCGTTTGGTCGGGGAATATTCTTTTTGTCGGGGAATATTAGTACGACGGCACAATCATTGGTGGACCCCACAACGGAATTATTGTCGGATTGAGAAAACGACAAAAATACTTTATGAAAATAACGGCGGAGGTGTTACCGTTAAAACTGTTGAACTACTCGGTAGTAAAAGTACAGTAATACGCGTGGTTGCATAGTAGCACACGGTATTGATTATTGATGCTTACGTGAGAAGTCATTCAGCTATACTCAATTATTGCTACAGTAATTGCTGCATCATATCTCTTATATTATTGATTCAATTATTGTCACAGTATCATCTGTATAATATGTTATATTATTTAAACAATAATTGAGACGACCAGTTATAATGATTAATAATTGTTGAAGGATTAATTATGTGTTGATTAAAAAATAAAATGATTTCAGGTAATTTTTTATTCAATCCTTGATGTATATAGAGAGTCTATTATGAGACGTTGGTGATAAGTTTAATTATTTATGGGGGGCCATATGTCGCCATCTAAGAGTCTCTTTCGTAAATAGTAATTACTTTTGTAAATATTAATTACCTTCGTAAATAGTAATTACCTTCGTCAATAGTAGTTGTCCCTTCAATATTACCAAGAGTTAACTGCCTCTTCGGTGATCCAAGGGTTAATTACCCCTTCACAAATAGTAGTTGTCTCTTCAATATTACCAAGAGTCATTTTGACCCTTCGTTAAGACCAAGAGCCACCCTCAGTTTTTCTATAAATAGAAAGCTCATTCCTTCATTATTTCTTACGAATTCACTGAAACTCTAGAGAGAAAGAAGAAAAGTATTCTGCTACTTCACTTTTCCAATATTCAGTTCTTCTAAGGTAGGGAATATTATTTGTTGTACTCGTAAGGGGTGTTATTCTTTCTTCTTGAAGAGAACTTATGTTATTCCATTCATTATTATTCTGTTGGAATAACCTGTATACGCGGAATACCCTATACTTGGTGACATCCATTTACTATTCCGTCTTTATATTTCTATCGGAATATCCTGTCTGTGCTATACGCCGGACCTGGTTCCATAATTTACTATTTCACATTTATTATTCCGTTGGAACATCCTGTCGGTGTGAATTTCACCTGACCTGGTTCTGTTATTATTATTCTGCTAGAATAACCTGTTTGTGCGGTCTCTATCGCATGCATGGTGATATCTTTTGTTATTGTATTCGGTATTACTCAGTTGATTAAAATTCTGACTTCTATACTCCATGAAATTAGTGGAATATCCTTGATATTTGCGCTTCATCCAGTATCCTTTCATGGAAATATTCTTCTGATCATTCTTGAATTTTACTCTACAAAACAGTCTCATGTTGACAATTTGGACGTTAATAATTTCTGGATGAAATAATTCTTGAACTTGTTTTATTGAATTCTTATATCATTGTCATCATCCTCTTATTTATATTTTTGAAAGTCATCTGTGGCCTGTAGTGCATAGATGGACTTGGTATGATTATGACCAGGGATTATTCGGCGTAATCATGACCGTAATATTACAAATGATGTGGTAAAAGTCTCATTTGCCGTAGTGCATTGATGGACAGTTGTTGGCATGATCATGATCATTAATGAATACACAAATATTCTTGGTCGTAGTGCATGAATAATTGTGGTCGTGACACTAAAGAATATCCTTGGCCGTAGTGCAGGGGTGATTCGATGATGTGGAATATTTATTAAGCTGAGTCTCAGCTATAACAGTTATGAAAAACCTTTTAAATCATAAAAGATAGTAGATTTTATTTTCTAGTTGACTCTTTTAATGGATTGCTGGTTCCGCTGCAGTTAAACTTGATGTTTATTGTATTTTATCAGTTTAACACTGTTGAAGGCTAATAATAATTTATTCTGCATTATCTTAGTCATAATATTTCTTACTGGGCTAGTTGAGCTCACCCTTTCTTTCACTGTTCTCTTCAGGAAATGGGAATATAGCTGGGACGAGTCGGGGAACGGAGTGATGGACCAGATAATAGTATTAGTAGTCCTCACTATTCTGTTAAATAGTGTGACAATAATTGTATTGAGGACTCCTTTTGAGTTTGTATGATCTCTAGTAGACAATAATTGTATTCAAACTCACAGTTATATTTTGTCGTATTGTACACGACAGTGGTATTAGTAAATTGTATTTGAATTATGTACCATGTATCTGGCGACTCAAGATGGGTGATGTATACCTAATTTTGGGGGCGTCACATACTTCATTTTTATGGTGTATATTTTATTACTATCGATTGCATATTAATATTATTTTTAATACGCTAGATCACTTACAAGACTTGTAGGGAAAAAATCTTAACCTTATGGTTGTGATATTCATGTTTGATCTGAATTTTGGTGAAGTCAGATATTTTTAACTGTAACAAGTGTTTCACTGAATATTTTTATAACCTTGTTTGCTCAAATGAGATCTTTAGGGGTAAGGATTGGTGGCTAAATAACTATGAAAAAGTCACAATTCTCATCCAGCCTAATATGTTGTGTTTATTTTTGCATAAGCTAATGAATATAAACTCAATGATTTTTATATTTTCAGGTGGATGACATAGACCATGAAATAGGGAATTGTGGGAATAATGCAGAAATAGATTTAGACTACATATATAATTACGTTGAAGAAATGGAGGGGGATGACATGAGTACCGAGGGGTTAGATGTAAACAATCCTAAAAAATTTGTTTACTATCCTCAAGTAGCCGATGAGTTTATGCCTAAGCTAGGTCAATAATTTGAAACATTATATGATGTTCACACTTTTTACGATACATATGCAATGCATGTTGGTTTTAGTGTGCGAAAGTATAATGAGAAAAAAAAGGATGGGGAGCGATGAAATAATTAGGAAGGAGTATGTGTGTTACAAGCAAGGAAAAGGAAAACTATTAGTCGATGTGGGTGTAAAAATAAAACGTGAATCTACAAAGATGGTTGTAGTGCAACAATTGTAGTGGCAAAAAGAAATGACTTATACTTAGTATCTAAAATTAAGGAGGACCATTGTCATCCCCACATATGAGGCATCTTTTACGATCACATCGTAATGTGTCAAATGCCCAAAAATCTTTAAGACAACAACTTGGCATGGTGAATATACCACAATTCCAACAATACAAATTTTCTTGCAGTGCAGGCAGGAGGGATTGAAAATATTGGTTGCACGCAACGAGATTTGTATAACTTTGAAAGAGACAAACGCAATGAGCTGAAGGGACATGATGACGATATGTTGAATGAGTACTTGAAATTAGAACAACAAAAGAAACCTTTACTCACTTTTTCAATTTACACACAATGGAAAAATGATCACTCGTTATTTTTGGGCCGATGCAACTGCTAGACGGGTTTATAGATTTTATGGTGATGTTGTCATTTTTGATACCACATACAATAATAATCGTTACGGAATGATATTTGCACCACTAATGGGGGTTAATAACCATGGTCAAACTATTATATTTTGTTGTGCTCTCTTAAGTGATGAGACCATTGATACTTTTGTTTGGCTTTTTAAGTACTTTTTGGATGCAATGTCAGGTGATGCACCTGAAATGATTATTACCGATCAGGATCCGACTATTACAAATTCTATTTCACAGATACTTCCTAATACATTTCATAGATATTGTAGTTAGCACATTTTAATCGAATTTTCAGAGAAGATTGACTCAGTAAAATTCAGTGATTAATATAAAGAGTTTTCAGATTGCATTTGGAATTCGGAGACTGTGAAAAAGTTTTACTCCACTCGGGTGGAGCTGGTGGAGAAAAGTGGGTTGAATACTAATAAATGGCTATAATCAATGTATGACATCCGTTCTAGATGGGTTCTCGCACATGTGAATCATGTTTTCTCAGCCGGCATGTCAAGTAGCCAACGAGCGGAGAGTTGTCATTCATTTTTAAAAAAAATTGTTTCTAAAAGAAATTCTTTAGTGGATTTTATGATTCAATTTGGTCAGGGCCTTCAACATCAACGACATGCTGAGTTGGTTTCGGATAACAAAGATTTGTTTGAGAGGCCGAAAATGAAAATTGGCCCTGACTTCTTATTTCAAATGGTTGACATTTATACACTCTATATATTATAAATTTAAGGACGAGTTGTGTGATAGCTTGAATTATAGCTTTGAACTTATGAAGGAGGATGTCAACTACCATGTATACAAAATTCACCGAAGGAATGTCAACAGGTTTAAAGTAAGAGAAATACAGTATGACAAATCTTTGGATTATACAACACGCACTTGCAAATAGTTTTAGAGTTTGGGAATCTTGTGTCGGCATGTGATAGCTTACTTGAATAAGTATCACGATCTTGACAAATTGCCTACAAAATACATTTTGAAGAGGTGGATAAAAACAACAAAATCAAGCGGTGTAATTGATGATAATGGTGTGGAGATAAAAGATGACAAACCATACTTACTCTTGCGGAGTCAATTGATTCAACATTATTTAGATTTACTTGATAGGGCTCTCACAAATGAATAAGTCACAAATGTATTAGAAGAATGTTTAGATAATGTTGATGAAAAAATCAATCAAATTAATTAGAATAATGGTTCCAAAAGAAACAATGAAATGGAGTCTGGTAGAATGATTGTATCCAAGTCAGTTAACATGACTTGTACTTATAAACATAGTTACATTGAGCCGAACCAAGTGCTAGCAAATAGGTATGACAAAAGGCTGAAGGGTGACAAAGAACGAGCTTTGGAGAAAACAAAAAATCTCAAGAGTAGACGTTGTCATGGATGTGACAAAGTTGGTGTTACACACGACAAAAGAAGATGTCCGACGCTTAATAATAAGAAATCAAGTTTACTTATTTTGACCTCGCTATTTGTTTAAAATTGACTTTGTTATTTGTTTAAATTTGATTTTGTTATTTGTTTAAATTTGACTTTGCTATTTGTTTAAATGTAGAACTGGAGCATCAAATATTGATGGCACTCAGGATCCAAGTGTAGATGATGATAGTGATTCAACCACAACAAGTGAAACTTATATTTGCTATAACAACACTTGTATATCTGTATTTTTATATAAATTTGGAATTTTTTTTTAAACATGGTGGCCTTCAGAATTGCAATAATCATATTAGTTAATGTGTTTGATGTTATAGTATGTATATTCCCTGTTTCATTTTTTTCAATAGTGTTGATTTGTTGTTGATATGCAATTTTTCAGTGTTGGCAATTGATGAGATTGTTTCTAAACCCAATAACTGTGAAGGAATTATTAAAATTCAAATCTTCCTAATTTTTTAAAACTATGTGAATTGGAAAAGGGTAATGTAGTGGAGTTCATTTCCGCTGCAAATATGATATTAACATCATTCATGTGACCTTGATTCCATGTGTGAGAAGGGAAGTTGAGAAAAATTTAATTTGATCCCCTTGGTGAAAAATTTACAAACTTTGAGTGAACTCATCTGGTACATTATATCCTTGGGATATATTAAAAAGAAAATTCAATGGGATCAATAAACAAAATTAACACACACACACACATTAAAAAGAAAATAGACCAGCAAAATCTTTTCAAAGAAAAATAGAAATACAATCGTCCAAACCACTCAGACCATTACCAAAATACTTAACAAATAAACACAGACTACTACAAAATACTAGTTGTTAACGCCAAGTTTCGCCGGCGCGTCCAATCACAGAATCCACGCGCTAGAACCTGCACAGTAACAGATCACACAGAAGCTTGACGGCTTGTGCCGCCGGGGGATAGCTCCGGTGTGAGAATGAGTACAGGCCGTTACAAGGGTAAACAATGGAGGCAAAGTATTTAGTGCTCAAAAGTAGGTATTACCTCATAATGTTAACCTAGGCCTTGTATTTATAGAGCTCACCACCTTAGAATCCTTCTCCCAGTCGGATTAGGACTCCTAGTGTATGGTAGTTACCATAACTTGGGTCCAACACAATCTCCTTAAAAGGTGCAAGTAGAATCCAATCCCATCACTACCTTTGGAGTTACCGTGTATGAATAGGCACCCGGACTCTGCACGCAGGATAGCCCACTGTGCAGGCCCAAACGGTCCTATTATCTGGTCTGGGCTTCGGCCCAAAGGACTCGAAGGCCCGACCCCTCACCATCATAAGAATCGGTTCGGCCCTGACCCCGAAGGACTCATATGCCGACCCGAACACCTATAACACCTTCATGGGCTTCATCCCATCGGTCTATCAAACCCTTCTGCCAGAAAGCCTTCGGCCCAGATGGAGGTCGGTAAAACGCTCCCGAACATTGCCCCCCAGTCTCTGGTTATAACATATTTATGACTAGAGACTTGAAAGGTCACGACAACTAATGATGAGACATCTGGGGAAGTCCAACGGTCTGTTATAGATATTTTAAACGTTGCACGCCTTTTAACGCCTGGACCCACCTCAACATTTATTAGCCGCCCTAGGGCTCCGTGCCGTACAACTTATAAAAACCCCTCACCCCCTTCATTATCATCTTTACTAACTCCACTTTCTCAAATCCCTCGATTTCAAATTTTCCGGCAAGGCGATTTCCGGCGAGATACTGCTACTCCATATTCACCATTTTCCTCCATTCATTCAGCGTTTTGTGTGCTATTTTTGCTCATTCCTTCCCCTAAACTTCTCGTTTCCACCATTTCGCACAAAAAATGGCCGATTCCAGCATCATCCCCATTTCTGAGCCTACCACCGTCACCGCCGGCGACCTTCTGGAGGTCATACTGCCGGATGCCTCTACTGACACCACTCCTCTGAACCTTCCTAGTTCAGGGGATGCTGAATTTAGGATTCGAGATGCCTACCGTTCCTCTGAAGAGTTCTCTCACCTCCATACTCGCTCCACCCTCACACCATCCCAAATTTCCGACATCCGAACTCTCTTCAAGATTCCTGAAGAATATGAACTCAGGATCCCTCGGCCGGGAGAGAAGATGTTCTGGAGGCCCGAGGGTGAATGGGTGGCCGTTCCCCTATACGTCTTGAGGTACGGGGTTCGGTTCCCGCTACATGACTTCATCTCCTCCTTTCTTAACTTTGTGGGGATCGGGTTCGCACAACTCGTGCCGAACTCGTATATCCAGCTGATTTCTTTCATCGCCGTTTGTCAAGAGGTGGGCCTCACTCCCGGGCTTGACCTCTTTTTCGTTCTGTTCACCCTTAGAGGGTCGAAAGAGCCCGGGCTTCGCCAGCTCACTAAACGCCCCAACCGAACGGTCCCCATCAAGACCCCTTCAAGCAACAAGGGATGGCATGAACAGTGGTTCTATGCCAAGGGATCTGACCTCCAACTCCTTCCCTCCTGGGCCCATCTTGCCGACCAGGCGGCCAAAATCTCTAAGTTCCCATCGGGTCGGGCCGAGGCCTTCAAGACGTTCTACGCCCGATGGAAGAAAACCGAGTGGAACGTGGGGATTCTAATGGACGAATCCTGGCTGTACAAACATGGCTGTGAGTACCTTCTGTCTTTCTATATTCTATTTCTTTTCCTGTTAAGCACTACATGTCCTAACCCTTTCTTTTCCGTGCAGTGACTATTTTCAGGCCCGAGGGCGTCGCCGACTCCTTTGTGCCAGCTACCATTACTTCGGGGTTCATCCGACCCCCCGTGACCGACGAGGCTGTTGAGGAGGATACAGTCCCTATCAACGAGCTGTCACTGGGGTCCGCGTCGGGGCCCGAACCCCCGAAGGCAAATAAAGGGGCGCTGAAGATGAGCCGCGCGGAGAAGGCGGCTTTAATGAAGAAATCCAAGAAGCCCTCCAAACCGGCCATCAAGGCGCCTGCAAAAGTTCCTCCACCTCCTGTGCCGAGGCCGTCGCTACCACCCCCTCCTCCGACCGAGGTCATCGAGGATTCGGGGGAAGCTGAGGATGTTCCTACCGAACCTCGTCCAAAGAGGCCTCGAGTGTCGGAAGATCTTGATCGTCCGACCGATCAGATGGTGGCGTCAGGCCCGGCACATGCTGCCACTCCTCCCTCCGGGCCCAGCTCCTCCGAAGGCTCGCCGACAACCTGCTGGCCTAAGAGCCCGTCGGAAGTATTCCCTTTCTCCCTCTTCGAGCACTTCAAGCTTCCCGGTGACGACGAGCGGTTTAAGGGGTATTCCTCGGAGCAGTTCTTAGTGGCCTTCATTCGAGCTCAGACTCAGGTATTTCTTTTCTTTGGTGTTATAATCGCTGTTAGTTATTATAACGCTTATCTTTTGTATTGATGTACATGCTTGTTGTAGGCCAACGCCATCTTAGCCAGAGCCATTCCCTCCCTTGGCAGATCTACAAAGCAAGAGATTCATCTGGGGACGGAGATTGAGCTGCTTGAGGCTGACGTGTCGGGGCTGCAGTCTGAGCTAAAGAAAGAGCAGGAGGCCCTCGTTGAAACACAAATTCGGGCGGTCCTGGCCGAGGAGAGGGTCAAGGAGTTGGAGCAGGAGAAGGGCTCGCTTCTGGCCGAAAAGGATCAGATGCTTCAGAAGATCAAGGATCGGGAGAATGCTATCGACCAGATAACCGACAAATATTCTGAGATGAACAGCAAGATGATGTTCCTGATTAAGGAGAACAACACCTTGACTGCTACTGTCGATACATTTTCTGAGAAAGTCGCCGAGGCCCGACAGCAAGCAGTTGCCGAATATGAAGAATCTGACGTTCTGAACGATAAGGTCCTAGCCCAATTTGGGGAAGGATATTAAACTTATCGGGAGAAGGCTAAGACAAAACTGACTGCTGCCGGGCTCGACGCCTCCATCCTTGATTCTTCTGATGATGAGTCCGAAGCCGAAGACGATCCTCCTTCAGAATAGATATATACACCATTTTTTTTGTACTGTTGCCCGACTCGTAAGCGATCGGGTTGTAAAAATTTTATAAGTATAAATGAAATATACCCTTTTGGCCCACGAATGTTTGTTATCAGTTTTACTTAGAACTAATCTCGATCAGTTATGTTCATCCGAACCTTCTAATCGGATTGCCCTTAGAGTTTATCTGATATTGAAGGGTCCGACAGTTATACTCGGGACTTATCGCGATCAGTGGCATCTTTTTGAACCTCTTGATCGGATAGTAGCCGAGATCTGTTCTTTGAGAATGTATTGAACTCTCGGTCAGTTATGTTCGGGATTTATATCGATCAGTGGTGTCTTCCCGAACCTCTTGATCAGATATTGTCCGAAGCATGTCTGTTCGAGTAATAATGAAACATATGAATATAGATGCAGTTAAACATTGCCAAGAATAAGAACTTTAATAAGAACTTTCATTTATACCATTTAAATTGAATCGGTTGCATAGACAAAAGTAAGAATAACACAACTATTACTGGTAAAATTTTCTAAGTCTTCCAGCATGCCATGTATTCGTTACCTCCGAACCGTTCATTGCTCGAAGCCGGTATGTTCCGGGCTTCGGCACTCCTATCACTTCATAAGGACCCTCCCAGTTAGGCATTAACTTGCCAGTGTTCTGGGGGGTTGAAGCCTCCGACTCCCGGAGGACTAGATCTCCTACTGCAAACCTCCTAGACTTCACCTTCTGATTATAGTGTCTGGCTGTCCGCTACTGATAGATTGCCAACCTCATCACAATCGAATCCCGAATTTCGTCTAGCAGATCCAGATTTGTTCTCAAGCCATCATCATTGTATAATTCTTTATATTGGCTGACCCGAAGGGTGGGTGATCCGATCTCGACAGGAATTAGAGCATCGGTCCCATATGCCAATCTGAATGGAGAATCCCCCGTTGTAGTTCGTGGGATAGTTCGGTACGACCATAAAACAGATAATAGCTCTTCGGGCCACCGACCCTTTAATTCATCCAGCCTACGTTTTATCCCGTTGAGTAGGGTTCGATTGGTTACTTCCACTTGACCGTTTGATTGAGGATGGGCAACCGAAGTCTTTCGGTGTTGGATCCCTAGATCTTTCAGAAAGCCCTCGAATTTTGACCCGACGAACTGTCTGCCATTGTCTGAGACTATTGCCATCGGGATTCCGAACTGGTAGACTATTCCTTCCTTGGCAAACTTTAAACACTCCTGCTCGGTTATCCTTTGCAATGGCTTGGCTTCGACCTACTTGGTCATGTAATCGATGGCCACGATCACAAAACTGACCTGTCCCTTAGCTTTTGGTAGAGGACCTAGGATGTCAATCCCCCACACAGCAAAGGGAATTGGGGATAGAACCGAGTATAACTCTTCTGGAGGTTGATGTGGAATGTTGCTGTTCAGCTGACATTTGGGGCACCTTCTGACGAATTCCTTAGCCTCTGTGTAGATAGTCGGCCAGTAATACCCCTGCCTCAGAATTTTATGTGCCAGTGACTTTGCTCCCATGTGATCCCCACAGATCCCTTCGTGAACCTCTCGAAGTGTATAGTCTGCTTCTGAAGGAGTCAAGCATTTGAGCAGTGGAGAGCTAAAGGCTCTTTGGTAGAGATCTCCATCAATGAGGACGAAGTTCGAGCTTCGATGCTTGACTTGCCTGGCTAGAATTCGGTCCGAGGGTAGGGTCCCGTTGGCCAAATATGAAATATACGGAGTGAGCCAGCAATCGAGTCGGTCCAAAGTTAGGATGTCTGTCTTTGGGACACTGGGTTTTTCCAGAACCTCTAAGTATACTGATCCTTCGAAGGAGCTTGCTTCAGTAGTTGCCAATCGTGCCAGGGCATCTGCTATGGTGTTTTCTGATCGATCCACCCCTAAGCAGCTGTGCGATGCGAAGTATGTGAGCTTATCTCTTAATTCGGCCAGATATTCGGCCAGCTTCATATTCGCCCGATAACTGCTTGACCACCAGCTGTGAGTCACTGTAAATGATTAACCTTTGCACCTCGAGGCTTCGGGCCAATCGTATCCCTGCTAAGATGGCCTCGTACTCTGCTTCGTTGTTCGTGGCCTTGAATCCGAATTGAATGGCTTGCTGGACTTTGAACCCTTCTGGACTTGTCAAAATGACCCCTGCTCCACTGACGTCTGAAGTTGATGATCCATCCACGTATAATGTCCACGAGGTCTGCCCCGGTTGTGCTTCGGCCACTATGTTCGTCTCCGGCTCTGTGAAAGAGCACTCTACTACAAAATCTGCCAACGCTTGTCCTTTGATTGCCGTTCGGGGATGGTACTCTATAGCAAATTGTGTCAATTCCATCGCCCATGCGGCCAGCCGACCTGACACCTCGGGTTTATGCAGAATTTTTTTCAAAGGCTGATTCGTGTAGACCACCACCACTCGACCCTGGAAATAGTGCCTAAGTTTCCTGCTAGCAATTATGAGGGCGTAGGCGAACTTTTCCAGGTTTGGGTACCTCATCTCTGCGTCTCTGAGAACATGACTGACGTAGTAAACCGAAAACTGTTTGCCTCCCTTGTCCCTCACCAGTGCCGCCCCTACTGCCATCGGGCTGGCAGCTAGGTATAAGTATAAGGGTTCAGAGGCAACCGGTTTCATCAACAATGGTGCCGAACCCAAATACCTTTTGATCTCTTGGAACGCGTCTTCGCATTCTGAAGTCCACTGGAAGCTTTTGTCGTTTTTCGGACCCTTGAGAGTGTCGAAAAAGGGGAGACACCTTTCTGCTGACTTTGACATGAATCTCCGAAGGGCTGCGATTCGGCCCGTCAGCCTCTGGACATCCTTGTATGTCTTCGGAGATTTCATGTCTAAGATAGCCGAAATTTTTTCAGGATTGGCCTCGATTCCCCTTTTACTGACCAGATATCCCAGGAATTTTCCTGAACCCAATCCGAAGGTACACTTGGTCGGGTTCAGCCTCAGATTGTGTTGCCGTACCGTCTCGAAGCAATCTGCCAAATCCTCCAGATGATCTTGGGCTGCCATGCTCTTGACGATCATGTCATCTACGTATACCTCCATACTTCTTCCCAGCTGTTTTCTGAATACGAAGTTCATCATACATTGGTAGGTTACCCCTGCGTTCAGTAGTCCGAAGGTTATTTTCCGATACGCGTATATTGCCCGATGAGTGATGAAGCTAGTCTTCGGGATATCCTCCTTATGCATCGAGATTTGGTGATATCCCGAGAAAGCATCCATGAAACTTAGCATCTCATACCCTGAAGTGGCATCAATCAGCTGGTCTATGTTGGGTAAGGGATAGAAGTCTTTAGGGCATGCCTTGTTCAGGTCAGTGTAGTCGATGCACATCCTCCATTTCCCATTTTGCTTCTGAACCAATACCACATTCGCCAGCCATTCGGGATAGTCGATCTCGAAGATGAACCCTGCCTCTAGCAATTTGGCAACCTCGTCGTCTATGATGCTCTGTCTTTCCGGGGCAAAGATCCTTCTTTTCTGTATCACCGGCTTCTTTTTAGGATCGGTATGAAGCCTATGCAGTGCTACTGATCTGCTTACCCCGGGCATGTCACTGGGTTCCCAAGCAAAGATGTCGGCGTATACCCTGAGTAATTCCACCAGACCTGTTCGTAGCTGTTCGGTTAACCCGACCCCAATCTTGATCAGTTTGTCTGGATTCCCCGGTATTAACTCTACATCCTCCGTCTCTTCGGCTGGTAGAGCCATGGGTTCTGTACTTCCCTCTGTGAATGGCTCTAACTCAATGGTAATCACCTGTTTATGTTTACTGACCCCGATTCCTGAAGATATTAAAGTGTTCCGATAACACCTTCGGGCGATATCAAGATCTCTTTTTGCCTCCCCTATCCCGTTCGGTGTCGGAAACTTTAGTTTGAAGTGGGGTATCGATGTTACTGCCTGTAATGCTGCTAGGGTAGGCCTCCCCAGGATGGCGTTGTAAGCCGAATCCACTTGTACCACAAAGAATTTTACCATGATTTCGGTCTGCTGTGGGGCCGTACCAAACCGGACTGGCAGTTCTATCGTGCCCGACACATGAACCGGGTCTCCACTGAAGCCGTATAGGGGGCCTTCGCCCCCCAATTCCATCTTCTTTCCTCCCAAATCCATCCTCTGGTAGGCATGTGTATAGAGTATGTCGACTGAGGATCCGTTATCAATCATCATTCGCTTCATGTTAACCGGCCCGACCTGAGCTGTTATGACCAGAGCCCCGTCATGCGGTTCAATGTGATCGGCCGGGTAATCCTCGTCTGAAAAGGAGATGGTCGTGCCTGAGTACGGCCTGTCCTTCCTGGGCGAGGAGCCGGCTAGTGATAGTACTGCTTCGAGATGTCCATTCCTTTTTCGACCGGTTACACGCCCTACCGACCCGCCCGATATCACATCGATAACTCCTCGGGGCTGGGCGTTCGGTTGTGGCTGTGCCTCCCGGGGGGTTCTCTGACGTTCTCTTGGGGAGCTTCCGATCCTTCTCTGCCGACTACATATCGCACCAGCTGTCCATTCTGCACGTTCTTTTCTATCAGATCTTTCAAGTTGACGCATTCGTCTGTTGTGTGCCCTCGACTCTGGTGGTACGCACAGTACTTGTCCCGACCTCTCTTCCCCGGTCTGGTGACTGTTTGGCATGGTTCGAAAAAGGGCTTGTTCCGTATCTCCTCCAGTATCTTGGCCCGATCTGTGGTGAGCGCAGTGTACACTTTGTTGACATTTTTGTTTGGGAAGGGCGGCCTTCCACTGCCCGACCCTCCTCCACTATAATTCCTCTTACTATAGTTGTCCGACCTGCCTTGGGTGTCGGGCTTCTGATGATTCTATTTGTCCCGATCTTTGGATTTGTCGTATGATTGGGATTGTGGTTTGAAGTTCCCCATTGCTTCCTCAACTGCTATATGACCTTCGGCCCTGTGGAATGCCTCCGTTAAGTCTGTCGGAGGGTTGATCACCAGATCCTTCATCAGTTTTTTGGATTTCCCGATGTCTAACCCGGTGGTGAAGAATCCTAAGGCCTGTGGGGAGTTCAACTCTGCCACCGAACCCACAGCTTCTCGGAACCTTTTAACATACTGCCCCAGACTCTCATCGGGTCTCTGCCTGACCTGCATGAGGGATGCTGTGATCTTTCCCCGTCTCTTGTTACTTCCGAACCGAGCGTGAAACTTTTCTCGAAGGTCCCTCCACGAGCTTATTGACCCTGATGCCAAGGTTCCCATCCATTCTCGGGCACTCTTTTTCAGGATGGTAGCGAACATGTGACACTTGGCCGCGTCAGAATGGCCGTAGTATGTCATTAACCTATCATACCCATCGGAGTGGTCATAAGGATCTCCCAGCCCGTCATAAGTCTCCATTGGGGGCATCTTCCTTTTGGGGTCGGCGATCTCCCGATTAATCTCCGCCGAAAAGGGGGACCCTATACAGGTCGTAGGTTCTCCCGTCGAGCTTTTTGCCAATAGAAGTTTTTCCAGCTCAGCCACCCTTCGGGCGAGGGGGTCGGACTCTCCTTCATGAGGGGACGATCGGGGTCTGTCCCTCTCACGTTCGGGTGTCTCGTCTCCCTTCTTTCCCGAGTGGCCTTGGTGTTCTGATCGGCGTCCTGCTGAACGGCTCCTCCTCCGGCTCCGGCCGTCCCTTGAACGGCTCCGGTATCTGCTCCTCTCCCTACCGGCCTCTCATCGTCGGGGAGATCGAGACCGGCTGTGGTGCCTACGCCTCTTGGAGGATGCCTCCTGTTCCCCGGCCATGTTAGCCATCTGTAGTTCGAGTTCCTCCTGTTGGAGACGTAGGGCCGTCATGGCATCTTTGTTTTGTTGCATCTTTTTCTGCAGGATGAATTCTCTTTGATCTCGACTGCCTAATGTACGACTCTTTTCATGCACCTCCAACGCCTGTGGGTTAGCTTCGCCCATCCGACTAGCCTGGTTGGGGGTATGTTGGCTTTCCTGAAAGAGCCGCCTCCGGGGGGAGCCCGTCGACTCCCTCTGATCGTCCTGGATTCTGGAACCCAGTCTGTCTTTCACCGACCCTCTCACCTGAGTGGTCTGGTGTGACTTGGCCTTTTCCCGGTCGGAAACTGCATATTCCATACTTGCCATCGTTTCTCGCCGGAAAAGAATCTGATTGTGATTGTTTAAGCACTAAAAGCCCTCCTTCTAGCGCCAATGTTAACGCCAAGTTTTACCGGCGCGTCCAATCACAGAATCCACGCGCTAGAACCTACACAGTAACAGATCACACAGAAGCTTGACGGATTGTGCCGCCAGGGGATAGCTCCGGTGTGAGAATGAGTACAGGCCGTTACAAGGGTAAACAATGGAGGCAAAGTATTTAGTGCTCAAAAGTAGGTATTACCTCATAATGTTAACCTAGGCCTTGTATTTATAGAGCTCACCACCTTAGAATCCTTCTCCCA
>CM035107.1:14275225-14437725 GCA_020205505.1 Panax japonicus | reverse complement strand
TTGTTTTTTTACCATTTTTTATCAAGAAGAAAAAGAGGTAAGGCAGATCACCTGTGCTTTTATTAATGCATCTGTGTTGCCTTTTCCTAAAATATTGACTACAATGTAAAGTGAGGGTTGTCTACTTGTCTTCAAGTTTCTGTAGGAACGAGCTGTTTTAATCTCTCATGAGAAATGTTATAGAACATCATGTTATTTGTGTAATGTGTATATGAATATTAAGCTCGTCTCTCATTTTGTAGTTGTAACTTGAAAGCATAATTTTTTTAAAAAGGATCATTATTGAAATTTTGAGTTGTTGATAAGTGATAACTGAATTACTGATTATGATGGCAATAGATAGAAGTACAGAGATTGATCTCTGTTTTTCTTGAATGTTAGGTTCTGAGAGAAAATCCCATGAACAAACAGTTGAATTCAAGGCCTTATCGATTGAGTTAAGTGACCACAAGATAAACAATCAATTGTCGATAGATTCTATACTCATCAAGAAAATGGAAACCACAATACCTCAGTTGAAGCAGTTCTAGTTTTTGGGGATTCTTTCGGTGACTTTGAGGAAGAGAGGATGTCCATAATAGAGCAGCTCAAAGTTTTAGAAGATAAGCTTTTAACATTGAGTGAGGATGAACAACATTTGAAGGATTTAAGGCCAATTGGGCGTTTTTATCAAGAGAATGGCAAACATTTGGATGAGAGTTCTGATTTCAATGGTGAAGAAGCTAATGGGGTGGAAAATAGTTATTACACCAAGGAAATGAATGGGAAACATCACCAAGAAGGAAGAATTATGGGTGCAAAAGCAAAGAGACTTCTTCCTCTTTTTGATGCAGTTACTGGAGAAAATGAAAATGAGGTATTGAATGGACATGACAATGGTTTTGAATCTGTTGTCACAAGATTTGAATTAGAGGATAGGTTAACCTCGAGTCAAATGTACTTTCTATTCTATTGTCGTGGAAATTATTTTTAATCAAAATTTGACCATGCATGTGAGTAGCTATACTGTTTTTTATTATTTTGATTCTTACTATCCTTGCAATCATATATGGGATTCCTATTTTTTTTTGTTTTAGGCTGATGTTGAGACAGATGAGGTTTATGCTCAGATGACTCTGCAACCGCTAAACCTAGTATGTCATGCCGACTTGGTCAAATTCTGCTCTGCTTGTTTTTTATTATTTTTTATTATTAATTATTTGTATCTGTAGGAAGAGAAAAAGGAGGCATTCCTTCCAGCAGACTTGGGTAACCCCAGCAAACAGCCAACTAATTATTTCTGTAAAACATTGACGGCTAGCGACACAAGTACTCATGGTGGTTTTTCAGTCCCTAGTCGCGCAGCTGGAAAAGTTTTCCCTCCATTGGTACATCTTTAGTCTAAAAATGGTTTGTTTTGAGATACCCTTTATTTGACTACCTTGTAATGTAACATTATGTTTTTGGCTTACAGGACTTCTCCCAGCAACCTCCTGCTCAAGAGTTGATTGCAAGAGATCTACATGATAATGAATGGAAATTTAGACATATTTTGTGGTGAGTTTTATTAACAAAAACTTATTTTACAGAATTAGGAAGAAACATCTATTATTTGTTATGGTTATTATCACTTTTAAAAATGTGATGGGCCTTTTCAGTAGTAATTTGTTTACAATCAGTTTTATCACTGTCTATATTGGTTTCAAGTCACCTTGTTTTCTCTCATGTATAACTGACCTTGTTTTCTCTCACGTATAACTATTGCAGACGACAATCAGGGATTTGTCTTCTTTTTTTTGTTTTGCCCCTAAAATTTTCTTTGTTTCAGTTTTAATAGTTCAAAGTCATTTTCTGGTTGATTTTCTGATGTTTGGAAACTAGATGGATGTCATTTGAGTTTATTTGTACTAATTTGCTTCTTCAATTAAAATGCATAACAATGTGAAATATTTTCCAAATATTCTAAACTGAGTCTGCTTTGTACAGTTCATTTGAATTGAGTCTCATTTATTTCATGATTTTTATGTTAATAATGCATGTTGAAAGGGAATGCAGGATTTTTATATTGAGTGAGAGTTTTGACGTTTTAGTATTCTAAATACCTCACTGAATTGAGGTTGTATAAAGATTACTTGATGATAATAGTCATTTGTGTCATGTTTTCCTTTTCCTGTTGTTTATTTATGATGTTGTGTATGTTTGCTTTACATTTTTTTGGTGTTTATGTGAGTTTAAATGCTGTGAAATGCTTTACAGGGCTATGTATTATTGGGTTTTTAGTTTATGGTTAATTGAATGGTTCTGTTTGTAGGGTTATGGAGCACAATCTGCCGAAGAGAAACAAAGGCTTTTCAAACTAATGAGAAACGTTAATCTAAACGGGGAATCTGGTTCTGAGCCATATACTCCAACTGCCCAAAGTTCCGGTGGAATTTCTTTGTCAGATGGATTTTATTCTCCTGAGTTCAGGGGGGATTTTGGAGCTGATCTTTTAGATCTTCATGCTATGGATGACACAGAACTACTATCTGACGTATGAAATTGTTTACTGATTTTTTTAATTGTTGGAAAATCATTTTTCTGGTTATAAAGTTTCCTATTGTATGTTTTAAGTGTTATGAGAATTCTATGAATGCAATAGAAGTGACTTAACTTGATTGTATTGCATAACACAAGTTGTGGGTGATTGTGAGTTTTCAGTTACCTTGCAATGGTTCTGTACCACGCGGGAGATATAGCTGGGGCCATAATGCAACAGCACAAGGAACTTATTATAAATGAAAGGTGCCTTGGTCTGGACCATCCTGATACTTATTGTATATCTTTTGGAGAATTTTTCTTAAGAATGTCTGTTTTCTTTATTGATATAATTTACATGCATCAGATTACTTGGAGCAAGCTGAGTATGACTCTGGTAACCATATAGAAGACCTGAAAGCGCATTCCTTGATGCGGCAGCTACTTAACAATCCAAAACTTCAAGCTGCATGTCCACTTCCATTTGATGAGGCCAAATTGTGGCAACGACAAAATGGTCCTGAACTGAAGCAGCAGATTCAAAAGCAATTTAGAGATATTAGGTTTCTACCTGAACTTTTCATTGGAAAAACAAAATAAAATTATGTTTCGCATAAAAGGGCTAACTTGCCTTGCTATCCTGAGAGGACCTTCAAGATTATATTGCCAGCTGTGATATGCTTAACATGACATCAATTGATATATGATTCTATGAAAGCAGATCCATAATATTGTCATACTCTATCCACTATTCAAGTTATCACAGGAACTGTATGAAGTTTCAAAATTGTTCCTTTTTATCTTGATAATTTATTTAATTATGTTAAACATAGTTGTAACTATGACTTTTCATGTTGTAGTACCCTGATGGACTGTGTAGGATGTGAGAAATGTCGCTTGTGGGGAAAGCTGCAGGTTCTTGGTCTTGGAACTGCGTTAAACAGCCTCTTCTCAGTTGATGGTCAGAATAACCCAGCCCAGCCCGTGAGTTTATGTGCTACTCTTTTTTATGGTTTCAAAAATATTCTTGCATCATTTCTATAATCCTTTCTTTAGATCAATCCTTGCATCATATGGTATCTTCAAAGATAACACCACCCTAAGTTATTAGGAAAAAAATAATATACAAACTTATTGCATATGTTGACAGAATTAAAGAATGACAAATGACTAACACCTATAACAGCATTACTACATATATTAAGAAAATAGTTTACCATGATAGTTATCAAGATAAACGAATAAACTTTAAAAGACGATTACAATTACGGGTCTACTGAAAATAATTTCTTGTGTTTACTTTTTCCCATTTTGAGAAACAGGGGAAGAGATGAAAAGAGAAGGATTTCAACATTCTCACTTTAAACAGAAGAATAAAAAGAGGCAGAAAGTCAGAAACTCTAGGCAAAGTTCTCCGAAACTGTAAAACTGTTTGTATTGTTATTAAAGCTTTTCAGTCTTCTATCCTAGGTTAATTTTTTCATGTATACATATACATTCTGGAAGATATCAAGACTAAAAACATACCATTAGCAGGCTCAATCGACAAGAGATTTGCAACATGTGCGGCTGCAGCATCTTAAGCCCTCCAGATCATCAGGCGCATCTTCTGAAATTTCTCCTACATCACACCCTGATATAATTCGAGTCAGCATTATAGTTTTTGATTGAAGAACTGTGGTAGCTTTAGAAGATTAATTTGTAAAGATAATGAATGATTATGTAGTGGATGATTTTATTAAGTTAATAATATTTTAGTTTTTTTTTTATTTTTGCCATTATTTGTTATAGGGACATTGAGTCAGTCAGGTGCACAAAAAGAATTTCAAATTTTGATTTGACAACAATATAATTCGTTATCAAAGCATTCAATAAGTTTTAATATAGCAACAATTTTTTATACATTTAGCAACAATTTTTCGTTGCTAATGACATTAAAAATATAATATTTGGTAACGAAAAATTAACCTAATAACAACGGAGAGGATATTGTTACTAATACTAAAATAAAAGGCAATATTTTTTATCATTGCAAATCATATTAACTTTCGTTGCACATATAAAGAAATGACAACATATAATGTCGTTGCTAATCGACGACTTTCATTGCTATTGAAAAATAACCAGCAATAAACATTTTTGTTTCTGATTCAGCATAATGTCGTTGCCAAATAATATAATCAGCAACGAAAATCGTTGCTAAAAAGTTTATATTTCGCAACAAAAGCAAGATTAGGCAACAATTTTCATAATTTACTGCAACGAAAAATGTCGTTGCAAAATGGTGTCAATTGCAATGAAAATGAATGGTCGTTGAAAAAAAAAAGAGTTCATTTCGTTGCCAATTAGAAGGCTTTTGCAACGAAATAGGCTTTTTAGCAACGAAATTTTAATTATTCTGCAACAATACATTTTGTTGCTAAAGAATCGATGTCTCTGTACGAAAGTCAAATTTCGTTACAAAATGTATTACTTTTGGCAACGAAAAAAATACATTCATTGCGGAACAATTAGCAATGCTCATTGCGCAACGACAATAAAGTCGTTGCCAAAACCCTTTTGCAACGAAAATCGGTTATTGCTAAAGTCCCATTTTTTTGTAGTGCACGTTGTTGATTCAATTATTGTCATAATATTTTATATTAATAAGTTAATAATTGAGACGACACTGTTATTCGTATTATTATTTGTATTATTGACGATGTCTAGAAATCTCTGTCGAGAAAAGGGGTTTGGTCACCTAATTGCGCGCCAATAAGGAGAAATCCTTGTCGGAAAACCCTGTCTTTCATGGGAATGATCTGGTTATTAATATTACAAGTTATAATTGTTGAGTAAAATCTAATTACGCACAACACGCAGGTATACGTGGTCAACAAGTAATATAATAGTAAGTAAAGTATCGTTCCCTCAGAGACTTTAATAAGAAATTAACCCTAACAATTACCAATTTCCTATTAATCCTAATTTTATTAAACTAACCAATTTCAAGTTTGTAACTAAAAGTATTAAAAATATTAAAATCACCAAACAATAAACAAACCCTAAAAATTGAATGTTCAAACAAATATTGGAGAATTAGGCTTTCGACTTCACTCTAAGCATCACTCTGATTATTACACCTTTATTCCAGTTTAATCCACTATCCTAGATTATTAATCAAGAACACATATGTAGAACTAGCCATATCTCGATGTATTAATACCGTATTAACTCAAATCCACAAATTAGATAGAATCAAGTTAAACACCTTAATCAACTAACTAACTATATCTCTATGTGAATTACAATTAAAGAAGGTTTAAGTTTAAGTTCTTTATCTGATTACATGCGATGTCAAGCATATCTCTACCCTAACATTCATCAAGATTCTGTTCATTCATAAAATTAAAGAATACATGCTATATTAACCAAGTCTAGATTCATATTTCTTCTCTCGAGTTCATACAAGTCCACATAGAATTGTTGATCAGGCAATTCATAAATTCAAGCTCAAATTAATATAGATAAACTGGATAATAGCTTATGAGACTGAAAATCAAAAGTACATAATCATCGTTCCACTTAAAGATCCGTCATAAGACTAAAAAGTATTTAGTTCATCATCAATGAAATAATAATTGAATAAATTAAAGATATCATCTTTTTAATTACAAATACAAAACTAAAGAAGAAGAATAATTTAGAACACCATTCACTTTAGCCTTAATCCGCAATCACTATGAACGTTCCTTCAAAATCTTCACTCCAACGCTTGATATGTAAATCGGTCCTTAATCTCTATTAATTGCCTTGTGTGACCATCATCTTGTTGTTTGTTGTTCAATATATATCCAATACATGAATTTTGGTCGAAATCCCATGCCATTTAGAGTCCCAAAGCATTCCAAGTACTAAAGTTCACGTCCTAGCAGTGTTTAAAACCTCATAGGATTGCTCAGATTCGGCACCCCCCGCCTCGGCGGGGGTCTTGGCTTGCAAGTAGCCCGCCCTGGTGGGCTTGTCTCCTGTCTTCTGAGTATTGGACCCCCCGCCCTGGCGGGGGTGTAAGGCTTATAAATACTAGCCCCGACGGGCTAGGCTCCGTTTAGTTGACTTTGTTTTAACATCGGATCTTGCTCAATTCTTGCCACAATGCACCTTAAATCCATACTTGTTGATCAATTCCAACACCGCCATACCTACAAAATAAAATAACACTAAACAAATAAAAACAAACATAAAAATAAGGAATTAACATCGATTAAGCTTGAATTAGGAACCGATTCGCGGGTATAAAACCCACTTATCAAAATCCCACAAACTTAAAACGTGCTAGTCCTCGAGCACAAAACAAACTAACATGCTATGCAATGCAATGATATATGATGAATCTCATCCATACGTCTACGAATCCAACAGTATCATAGTGTGACGCCCCCAAAATAGGTCCACACGACCCATTCTGAGTTGCCAGATATCACACTATAGAAATCAAATACAAACTTCATTTATACAATTGTTGAACTGTCGTGCAGAATACGACCACAGTTAATCTGTGAGTTTTAATACAAATATATGTAACTCTCATGGTGCCTCGACCACAACACCTTACAATGGTACTTTACATAAAAGTACAGTCAATAATTGTTTTAGAAATTAAAATCTTTGGAAAATACTAAAGAAAACCTTCGTACATGGGAGGCCATGCATCTAAGTTATGATAGATATCATATGACTCGAGAATTATCCTTGGTTGACCCAATAGTCTCCAAAGAAAAACGTGCAGATTACTATCATATTCTTTCCAATGGTGAATCTTCTCTTGACGTATAATTATCTATATTGTCTCCAATTGAGAATTATACTTCAACTAAACTCTAAGATTATATTGGTAGTGCTCGTAGATATACTCAGCAAGTGGATGTGCATAACCCTGTCTTATGATAACACGAAGTCGTATGTCATTAGACATCTCGTATGATAGTGGCAAAACACCATTCCAAAGTTGGATTCGCTTCAACCTATTTGATTAACCAAATATAACTATTAAATGTCGTATAAAAATACAACACACTTATCTAAAGTTCTTAATAAAATTATTTTCATACTGTTTAGGGAGAACATCAACAGCTATAGACCAACGTTCTAATCCCCTGTAACCTCCGCTCGACCCAGCTACACTCTTATTACCAGAAAGGAATTGTGAAGCAAAAGGGTGAGCATAACTAGACCAGTAAAGAATATCATGACTAAAGATAATTAAATTATCAATAGCCTTCATCAGTAATAAATCAGAGATTTAGAACATATGGTAGATGATAAAACTTTTCAACCATAGTTACAGCAAAACCAACAATCCATTAGAAGAGTCAAGTAGAACATAATGTCTACTATCTCCTCTAGATTAAAAGTCCATCGTTAATATTTCATTCTTGTAATACTCATCAACAGTTCTTTGTTATACCCAAGATAAGTAGAACTCTCATCACCTGTCTTCACCTAAACCACCATAGATTATAATTAAATCACAATTCATATTTATAATCAGGTAAATCAATAGTCCATCTTTGCAATACAAGCCTAAGACATACAACTGTAAAATCAATAACGCTGAGGCTCAGCTCAATAGTATCATGACCACGAATTATCCATGCATTAAAGGCCAAGGATATTCGTGTTTTCACCAATGGTCATGATTATACTGAATAATTCTTGGTCATAATCATGCCAATCAACTATCCATCTTTGCATGTAAGCCAAAGAGGATTTTTACCATATTATTTGTAACATTACGGTCATGATTATACCGAATAATCCCTGGTCATAATCATACCAAGTCCATATATGCACTACGGGCCAAAGATGACTTTTACCGCATCATATGTAACATTATGATCATGATTATACCGAATAATCCCTAGTCGTAATCATACCAAGTCCATCTATGCACTACGGGCCAAAGATGACTTTCAACACAATATAAGCATGAAAATGATGACAATGATATATATAATGAATAATCAGAATAATAAGAAAACATAGATCTTAGTGATTTTCAACTTAATTATCCAGAATCCAAATTGATAATATAATAATAGATGAAGCACAAACTATTAAGGATATTCTAATCCTTTCAGGATTTTTCACCATTTAATGATAAACTAAATAAACGAATAATAATATCTTACCATAATATGGAGTATGAAAGAAAATGATATTCTTTTACCATAAAAATAATACTCTCTTACCACAATAATGATATCCATTACCACAATAATGATATCCCTTACCTTAACACGTGAATCGATTTTGCTTTCTATAAAATTGATCAACTTAAAAAATGCTTAAATTTCCTTATCTACACTTGGAGTAACATTACACTCAATAGAAATACTCATAATATTATACTCACAATATTGTAGTAAAATAATTTTATATTTTTAGTGCAGTGATGGTGTGCGTTTAGTTGTTCAATCGGGCAAACTATTTATACTGAAAATTTAGTAAACAACTAGCACACCCGTTTTGACAAAATAACCAAAAAAGGTATATAATAATGGTAGTGGTGGAATTTATGGTCTCACCGAGAAAATTAAACCAACTTGTGCACGTTTTAACAAAATTTGTTCAATAATAGAGTTGTGGTCCAGACTACTTTAGAAAAAGTAGAGTGTCGGCAAGTCTTGCCAACCGTACTTTTGTAAAAAGAAAATAATTGAACAAACATCTGTATACCATACTTATCTTTAATATATCAACACCTTTTATTCATCAATTATTTACGCATTTTTCAATCTTTTAACAATTATTCACAATTATTAACAAAGACTCACAACACTGTCAACTGGTTTAATTATATCATATCAAATAATATGAGTCACTGTGCAATAACTATTGTGACAATTATTGAATAAAAGACTGAGTGACTTCTTACGTAATTAAGAATCAATAATATGAATCACTGTGCAATAATTACTGTGACAATTATTAAATGAAATACATGGTGACTTCTTACGTAAGAATCAAATCAATACCTTACTATAAACAATTTAAATTCTATTAAAAGTAGGGATCGACACCAAATCATATTTATCTCGAATAACATATAAACCAACTAACAATTCATTATTCATTCAAGTTGTTTTTATTTATCGCATAAAATCTTTATTCATATTCCAAAACTTTAGAAGTGAATAATAAAACTTGAGAAATCTACAACCTCATATATGACAATCCACTATTATGGTATTATCACCATTTTTACTTTAACAAAAATATTATTTTTGTTTTTATCATAACTCATTCGTTACTAGTGCGTTTACACCCCGACACCTCATGAGCTTACTAACACTTATAAAATATTTAAAAATATGATTCTGAACTTTCCAAACAATTTTCACATTTTTCAAATTATTCAACAATTTTCTATAATTATTTATATTTATAAAAACTATCATTTAATAGCTTCAAAATAGAAATACCCACTCCACATACTTTTATATATTTAAAACATCATCAATATTTATCTTATATTATTATAGTATTTTTCAGCAAATTTCATAATTTTTCATCATTCATAGAATATTCTATGAATTTCTTCTATTTTCAAACTAACTATAAATAGTTTAAAAATACAATAATTGCTTATGCTTTTCAATAATTTATCAAAAATTTATAGAAATTCTAAGATGACATTATAAGCATTCTGTAAAAATATTTCAGCCCAAATAATTTTTCTGATAAATTAATTATAAATTCCAATATACATAAATTTTAATAATTCATAATAATTAGCATTTTTATCAGAAAAATACAGTTCTTATGTACTTTCCATGTAAAATTTAATTCTCTACAACTTTGCAGAAGAAATATTTTCTAAATTCTTACTCTAAAATATAGAGAAGGCTTACCGAAAAATTCTGCTACAACAATTTCTGGATCAGTCACCTCCTTAAATTCATAAACAATCATACGTTAATCTATAACGGTTCAAATTTATGGACAAATACTCAAATTATATATGCATAACATATCCGAATAATACAACGATCCAACGGTCGGATTAAAAATTATAACTCACGCAATAGAGCTTAATAAAACTGATTTTTCAGACTATAAGTCCTTCGGACCAGTTTCACTCAAACTGTCACCATGAAAACTCCACAAAGATTTTTTGGGTGATTCAAATTTCTACAGTTAGCTTACTTCCAGGGCTTTCTTTTGGTATATGGCTCATCTCCTAACTCATTATACACAAAGAGTTATGAATTTTACAAAATCAAACAGTAAACTAATTTTTATGAAAATTTCCAGATTTTGTTTTTCATTTGATTTCTTAATTTCTCTCATTTAATTCATATTTATACAAGTTTAAATTATCTAAATCAATTATAAACAAAACATCTTCATATAAAATTCATGAAAACTTAAATAAGAAAATAAATTAAGAATTTTAAAAATACATCTTTATCAAATTATTTTTTCTTTCATCCTTCCTTTCTTCTTCTTCATCTTCTTCTGTTTCTCTCTTTCTCTCTCTCTCTCTCTCTCTCTCTCTCTCTCTTCTCTATTTTTCTGATAACTCCCGTGAGTTGTAATGGGTGAGAAGGGAGTATCCTTTTTCCTTCTTTTATTTCTCTTTCTTTCTTCCTTTTTCTTCCCTCCTTTCCTCTTTTTCTTCTTCTTTTCCCCTCTTTTCTTCCTTTCCTTTTCTCCCACATCTCCTTGTCCCCCCCAATTAATTCTCTCTTCCACAAATTTGGTTGCAATCAGCCGCTGATAAGTAGGACTTTTACCTACTTATGGAGTACCAATTCATGCGAACTATGCCCATCTCAAGTACATTTTAGTCTGTTTTAGCTGTATTTTATGTTAAATTTCATTTAGCATGCTTAAAACTCCCTTTGGTGAATAAGTGAAGGAATTAGCTTAATTTGGTGGTGATATCGGGCACGAGGCTAACGAAAGCGTAAGGCGAAACAAAAGATAGGATGTGCATACGAGTGAGTGGATCATGGATGGACAAGCATGGATAAACATAGGACATGTCAGTAGCAGCAGCAACATTGCAAAACCAAGCTAAGGAGCTGAATCAGAAGACAACAATTGCAAGTCGCGCGTTCGCGCGACAAAGATAGCTTGGAAGCGCGCGCCCGCGCGAGGTTCCAACAAAACTAGGACAACCTACTGCAAGTTGCGCGGCCACGAAAAGGACAACCCTAGGGAGCGCCCGCCCGCGCGCGAGACCGACCAAACAAACAAACCTACTGTAAATCTCGTGGCCGCGAGAGTATCAAGCTGGAAGAGCGCGCGGCGGCGCGCGAAACCTGAAGCTGCTGATTTGTTTTATTTTATTTCCAAATTTTAAAGGTTGTATTTGATTTAAAACGATTCCTGACTGGTGTCAGGGGTATCACTTGACATATTATTAGTTTTTTACGTATCTTTACTTGGTAATTAGGGTTTGACTCTCTGGAGAGGATTCCAACGTAGAAGGAGGCCATAACTCTACTTTTCTACTCCTTGGGATTTCTCTACGAGAGCAGATTATTAATATTAGTTTTTGCTGGAATCTTATGAGGATTGAATATTGATGCGTATTAAACAATTGGGTTTGATAGTTTCATCTTTCATCTTTCAATTGTCATTTATTGATCATGTTTAGATTTGATCCCATAATGGCTTTTGGTTCAGTCATGAACTAAACTCCATTATGGGATTCTAACGGATTTTATTAAGTAGTTTGATTGCACACTTAAATGCTGGGTTGTTTTGCATATCATATGGGATGTCTGTCATGATTGTTTTGCATACATGAATGCTTGATCACCATTCGTTTCAGTATTTGTATGGTATTGACAATGAACATGCAAATATGGACTATAATCATGATAGTATACGTATATAGGGCTGTGTTATATGGCTTATGTATTTCGTGAACCAGATAGACATATACTATTTCACCGTATAAGTTAGAATAAGAGCTTGAACTTAAAATCAATATAGTTGCAATTTCACATAGACATATAGTGACGTTGGTTATATTGATGATTACATAGAGTTTATCATATGTGGATGCTGTGTAAGTAGGTCTTAGTGCATTGAAAAATGGCTAATACTCTTGTAGACACTCGAAATTTTCTGTACTACTATCACTAACATCGCAGGAGTTAAGATTCGTCTTTTAAGAGAGAACCCTGAAAGACAATCCAAATCTATACCGGATACTACCGAAAGTTCAACATCAGCCCCAGATCACACTCTGGGAGTAACAAATCCAACCTCAGAGATAACCCCGAGGCTTGCAGATATAATACCGGAACACACACCGAAGAAAACCGATTAATCTTGGAGATAACCCCGAGGTATCCAGTCTCAGTCCCAAACATGGGAATAGCCACCAACCTTGGTGATATCCCCAAGGAATGCAGTTTCGACGATAACCCCGAAAATGCTTGTTTCAAATGCGACCAGCTTCAATCTCGGTGCTCACAAAGAGATACACTGCACCAACTCGACAATAACATTGGGAAGACAGGCACACCTCAAAGGTGACAATGAGGACCTTAAATAATTGCAGTAGTCCAATCTCAGTGAAGTCTGAGCAACGTCTGCTATATCAGCCCAATCCGACGATAACACCGGTGAGGGGCAACATCGTCATCTCGTCAACACGATGCCACGTCACGTCTCTACGCAACGATGTCCTACAAGGCTAACCAATCCCGAGTGACTATTGTGCGGAGTAACGGATGAAAGTTAAAGCTTGAAGACCGGATGGCATCGTCCCATCTTCAATGACTTCGTACAAACTCTAATCCCATGCCATCATACAACTCTCGACAACGGCGGTCCGAAATAGGTCCTGTATACCTCAAACGGATGCCCGAATTGCACTTCTGAAAGTTCGAGTGGACATTACAGTGCCTGAGTGCACGTACTTCGAGACGACCCGACCCAAAAAACTTGGGCCCACCTGGGTTGCCTCTGGTACACCTGCGGCTAAAATGCCTATAAATAGAGGGCTTTTATAGCCCATTTTGCAAGAGAGAAAGGCGAGGAAGCCCTACCCAATTTGCTCTGCACTCACCCCATGCAGTGTACTTTCTCCTTTTAAACACCTGTGAGCTCATATATAGCCCTTTTGTACCTACAAAAGTCAGTGTTTACCCACTCTAAAGATATAAAAGTCTTCTTTGGCAGTCAGCTGTATGCCTTCTCACACACTTTAGAGTCTTTCTCTTCTTCTCTGCACACACCCTTCTACACGTTGAGAGTCGTGTTTCTTGCTTTTGCTCGGACTCCGGTTCGTGGTTTCATTTCAGTCTGTATATATATATATATATATATATTATATATATATATATATATATTTACATATATATTGACTAACATTTTCGAGTTATGCCTCGATTGAGCCTAGACTTCAGTTTGGAGCATTTATTTGCTTTAATATATATATATATTTATATATATTAACTATGTGTCAAATTTTGTTCGATGAGCCTAGACTTCGGTCTGGTGCGTTGACTGCTTTAATATATATATATATATATATATATATATATATATATATATATATACACATTTATATATATTATTTGTGTGTCGAACTCTGTTCGATGAGCCTAGACTTCGGTCTGGAGCGTTTACTCGCTTATATATATATATACATTTATATATATTAACTATGTGTCGAACTCTGTTCGATGAGCCTAGACTTTGGTCTGGAGCGTTTATTCACTTATATATATATATATATACATTTATATATATGAACTGTGGTTGGACTCTATTCGATGAATCTGTATTTTACATCCGGTGCGTTTATTTGCTTATATATATATACACTTATATATATGAATTGTAGTCGAACTTTGTTCGATGAACTTGGATTTTATATCCGGTGCGTTTATTGCTTATATATATATATATTTTTTTTTTCGTCCTGCCTGGAGTTTTCTTCGTGGCAGTTGATCGCTTTTACAGCTTCATTTACATTTCGTCCCGCCTGGAGTTTCCTTCGTGGCAGTTGACCGTATTTATAGCATTATTTATGTTTCGTCCAACCTAGAGTTTTCTCCGTGGCGGTTGATAGCTTTTAACAACTTTATTTACATTTTCTGATCCCCCATTGAGGTGCTTCGTGGTTGGCGATCATGTTTGTATATATATATATATATATATATATATATATATATATATATATATATATATATATATATATATATATATATACATTTACAGCTTTTATATATATACCTGCTTACTGCTTTCATACAAATTGCAGTATTCTGTGTGCCTAGGAATCACGTGATCACAGATTCATCCCATTGAATCTAGATTCGGTTCCCGTGATGGACATTTTTTAGCTGTAAGCAACTTGTAAATTATTCTGCGTTATCTGAATTTCCTCAGATGGTTTCCATACCCACGAGGAAATCGGCATTATTTTGTACATTATTTTCGTACGGATGCCTCGCATCTGTCAAATAAAATCAATCAAGCCGATCACTTAATAAAATGGGAGTGTAAAAGGTCTCAATTACTATTGAGCATCAGGGTTTGAAAAACCTCTTTTATAAAACATCATTGCTATATCTTTCTAAAAATTGAATTTTTACATAAATTCAAACTCTGTGTATATAGGTTCGAACGAGGCCTCACATTACTTCCAAATAATAGCCAATTGACCCACACACACACACATTCAGATAACAGTTTCTTGAAAATAGGCGGTCACCGTGGTAACACGGATGTCGGGGGGTACCTAACACCTTCCCCCCGCATAACCAAGTCCCCGGACCCTAATGAATCTCGGTTTCACCGACCCGTTTAGCAGTGTCACATCACTGGGTCAATGTGCAAACCTTTTCTCAGTTGTGTTGGTACAACCATTTAAAAAATTAACTGGCGACTCTTAACAGTCCATCGTCGATATTATACATGTCGGACCTTTTTCACTTGTTTTTTCAAACAAATCTCACCTAAAATGAGAACACCAAAGAACAAGTAACGGAAAGGGACATCCAAAAATCCCGACGTCGACAGGTGGCGACTCTGCTGGGGACTCCAGTAAAAGGACTTAAGCCGCTATTACAATCTTTTCAAAACTGTTACCTGCTTGTGTGCGGATGTTACATTTACATTTGATGAATGTGTACGAATGCATTTCCTTATTGCACTTAGTGCTTCGCACCATAAATGCTTGTGATGCTAGTGCTTCGCACCATAACTACTTGTGATATTAGTGCTTCGTACTATATCTGCTTGTGATATTAGTGCTTCGCACATGTCATCATTTTCATACGGTGAGACGCGATGTATGTGAATGTATGTTGTGTGGTCCCTCCACCAGGAGGCTATCCCATTGGTGTTTGATTACTAGACTCGTGAGAAGACTAATTCTCCGAGGCTTAGGAAAGGCACCACCCAAATTTTCTCCAGTTGAAAGACCGAATTAACTTCCCGTCAAGTAGATTGCGATGATTTGGGAACCTTCATGCCAAAAAGCCACGAGAGTAACCTAAGATAGGTCAGCCTCTGATAAACCCAAAACGGAGGAAAGTCTCTTCATGATCTCATTTCAATTACTTGTAAACATAATTACTTGTAATTTCATTCCATATCTATCTCTATGTAATGGGAAATATGAACAGGCGTGTACACATACATATTTTAATTAACATGCTACAAACAACTGACATCCGTTGTGTAGGATAAAATTCCTAAAATGGACACATCACATAGCATGTTATTGTATACATTTCCTAAAGACTAAACTATGCAAGTCTTTCGCAGGGAATCAATCGGACCTACTACCCGTTCAAAGTCCAAAAAGGCAACAGGCCTACAGTCAACCATGTCGTCATCCGACCAGACTGAACTTAATCCAATTTCTCGCAAAGAATTCGACAGATTAAGCAAATAAATTACAGATTTGGTTGTTCTACTCAAAGAATTACACCAGTCTACACATGGTCAGAAAATACCCGTACATGCTGAAACCTCCACACAAGGAGGAATCCTGGTCATTACCATACCTGAAGCACAGTTGGATACGACCAACAAAACTCATGATGCTTCCCATCACACCGGAGATCGAGACACTGGTGACATCAAAAAGAAAGTCCTCCAAATGGAAGAGACCCTTCGCGCTATTAAAGGAATTGGAACACACGAGAGTGTTTCATATGCTGATCTGTGTATTTTTCCTGGTGTTCATTATCCAAAAAAATTTAAAACTCCTAACTTTGAAAAATATGACGGGTTAGGAGATCCTTACACACATTTAAAGGTGTTTATTGGAGAACTTAAATCTTATGCAGAGGACGAAAAGCTTAGAATGCAATTGTTCCAAAAGAGTCTAATTGGAGAAGCCCGTTCGTGGTACACAAGATTAGACAACTCAAAAATCCATAGCTGGGAAGAGCTAGCACATGCTTTCCTCACTTAATACAGCTTTTAAACTCAGATGGCTCCTGATTGGTATCAAATTACCAAGATCAAGAAACAGTCTAACGAGTCTTTCAGAGAGTATGCTCAGAGGTGGAGACGCCTGGCTGCCCAAGTTAGTCCTTCCATGACAGAATCAGAAATAGTCATGACTTTCATAGACATACAAGAAGCTCCCTTCTATGAGAGAGTTTTAGCCGGCATCAGCAAACCATTTTCTGAAATGGTCAAACATGGGGAGATTGCTGAGATGGGATTGAAATCCGAAAAGATTCAAGACCTAGCTGCACTCAAAGCTGTTGCTGATCACATCCAATCTGGAATATGGGAACAACCCCCGGAGGGTCCATAAAAAGAAAGAAGAAGATGTTTCCCTGATACTAGGTCAAAAAGGCAATCAGAACAAGCCTATTCAAAGGAGAAACTACACTCCCTTTCTAGCACAGTCTACAAACCCTCCAATACCAAAAGGTGGAGAAGTCAAACGCCCTTGAGTGTTTACACCCTTAAGGGATACCCTCAAGAACATCTTAAATCTTCTGACAACATAGAAGAAAATTACACATCTTCTTCCACCAGCCAGCCCTAATGGACAGGGTTTCAATGCTACTAGGAAATGTGCTTATCATGCCTGGGCATCTGGACATGGTACTCAGGATTTTTGGGCCTTGAAACATAAGATCCAGGACTTGATAGACAATGGGGAGATCATGGCCACCAAACCAGATCAGCCTCACGTTCAAGACAACCCTCTTTCTCAACACAAAGAAGAAGAGGTCAACATGATTAATTGGAGCAACGGACAGAGTTCCAATTTCAGCTGTGATTCTTCCCAGACCATCAAAGACGGTGATGATAAATGGGATTATGCCAAGTTCCAGTTCACAATGGAATGAAAGATGAAAGCTCTCTGCAAACAAATTGAGCAATTGGCGGAACTAGTGACTTATCAGCATCAAGTGACTCGTCAGTTAATCAGCCAGGAGCATGCTAGTCTCCTACCTATTGTCATGAATATTCCCTCGTCACTTTTAGAAAATAAAATATTGGAAGACAAAGTGACAAAGAGAGCAAATGCCAAAGCCCGTCGGGATTTTGCGAACAAAAGGGAATTCACTTATCTGGGCCAACCTATGGAGGAAATCCTTCATATGTGAATCAATGAAGGAAGGATCAGTTCCCTTCTACCTCCAATCAACCCCAGTTCAGGGCGATACAACTCTGATGGAGTATGTCAATATCACTCCCAGTCTCGTGGTCACAACATAGAAGAATGCTGGGCACTCCGCCACCTTATTCAAAATCTAATCGATAGTGGTGTCCTGTGACTAGCGGACGACGATACTGTGTTACATGCAAGTGAGAATGCAGGCCCTACTAAGTGGAAAAGTGTGGTAGCAGTCATATCCACTGAAACTGATGGTATTAGCACATTACTCACATCGCCAATAATTCAACTCAAGGGAGTCAACAATCCTTTGAAAGTGGCTGCTCCCGAGCCAATCAACTTACCGTGTAGAGCACAATATCCTATTGTTAGCTTGTGCACAGTTTTGTAGAATTATGGAGAAGGTGAAGGATCCACCTCACATAAAACTGCTACAGTGTCAAAAGAAAATCCATTGTATCTTCCCCACCGGGTGATGAAGTCTACCATCAAATTAAAGGGGAAAATACCCATGTAGAAGATTGAAAAATTCCTCCGCACTATGGGTCATCACGAAGCCACGGTGGTTTTAAGCTTGAAAGAAGCTCCACAACAAATATCAATTTTAGACTTGGTCCTAACTTCCGAGAATCACCGGAAGGTCTTGTTAAAGGTTTTAGAAGAAGCCTATCTCCCGAGATCAGTGGATACGGAAAAATTTAAAAATCTGGTTGATCACATTTTCAACAACAATGTGATATCCTTCACTGATGATGACATACCGCCCGAAGGGACTGGTCATTGCAAGCCGTTGCACATTGTGGTCTTGTCATCCAGATATATGGTAGCTGGAATCTTAATAGATGGAGTTTACTCTCTGAATATCTGCCCATACGCTACCTTGGTGAAGATGAATATCAATCTCAACCGAATTCGGAGTAGCCATACTATCATCAAAGCTTTTGATGGAGCCCGCCGGAATTCGGTCGGAGTAATTGAGCTGCCAATCGAAATTGGTCCTCACACATTTTGCGTATCTTTCCATGTGCTCAAGATAGATTCGGGATACAACCTGCTATTGGGACGACCATGGATTCACATGGCAGGGGCAGTCCCTTCCACTCATCACCAACAGTTGAAATACATTATCAACAACAGCCTGGTCACAGTCAACGCTGAACCAGAAATTCCTCATCACAGAGACATGCCGTTCATCAATCCCAATGCAGATGTAGAACCAGTCAGTTTTCATGCTTTGGAAATAAGCAATTTTAATAACCCGAGATTTTCTATATAAAATAAATAAGAAATTTTGCGTATAAATTTTTTTTTATTTAATGACGAGACTAAGTGTCAAGTAAAGTGAACGATAAATGCGAATATATTTATTTCTTGAAAAATTAGAAATAATTTTGGAATTATTAATTACCACAAATTATATGGTAATAAATTTCTGTAAGACGAAATGTTTTTATTAATTATTTTCCATGAAAACATGTTTGGAAATAATATATGAAATGAAAATTAGATTTATATAATAAATATTTTATTATATGAATTGTTCAGAATATTTAAGTTAATTATTTTAACTTGATTATTGATGCTGTGTACGAAGAATATGTCAGATATGAGATCCAAACCCTGGATTGGAATTGTGATCAAGAGATGAGAATAATAATATTATATTATTTATATAATGATTTTACAGTACCATAATTATGTACTGTGTATGTGCGAACAGATAATATTGAGCAATGATGGTCAATTAGGTCATAGCATATTACCGTGCTGTGAAACCCTAATTATTAAACTCAGTTATGAGATATGACTGAGTAGTGACTGTGTATATGAAGTTACTGTGTATAAGAATATCGGTAATTAGAAGAAATCCTAATTACTGTTGTACGTCACTAATTAGGACAAACCCTAATTATTATAACCTTAACCGGTTGAAGTTAGAAACCATAACGACTATGTTAGTAACATACACAGATAATTAAAGAACCCTAATGGTCAATTAGAAACCCTAATTGATGACGTTAAGAAACCCTAATTATAGAACCCTAATTTTAATTACCGGGTTTAATTTAGATGCTATTGTATAAGTGTTTTAATTTACCAAAGGATTGAAGTTAATTGGTAAATTGTAAGAATTAAATCTAGTGATTAAATATTACATTTAATTGCCTTGTATAAGATTGCCCTTGAAATTATATATGAAATGACCAAAATACCCTTTTTGGCAAAAAAAAGGTATAAGAACACTAAACCTAGAAATCCTTTGATTGGATGTTATTTGATACAATTGATTGTTTAAAGTTGTGTAATAGGATGTTAATTGATGATATGGGTTGATAAATCAAAGACCCGTAACATCAAAGTACACAAATTTAAAGATTTAAGAAATTTGGAAAATTTCATTTCTGTGATTTTTCGTCAAATGTCAGAGCTTATAGATCTTTGATCGATCATGATTTTTATTTTTTTTAAGTTGTTATGTGTAGCTTGTTATATGGTCTTTAATCTGCAAAAAGAATCAAGTCCATATCATGTATAGATTAGAAGTTATAGATGGTCAAACATGATTGACCGATCATGATAAACTATTTTTGGATAGTCTGTAATGGGGGCATTCTCGTCCACTTTTTGTACTTTAAAAGGTCTGGGATTTTGATATGTTGTAGTGCACTGAGTTAGGAAGCCATAGGCTTTGGAATGACCTCATTCCGACCTCGGATGAGGGAATTACGGTGATTGGAAGGAAATGTGTCAAATTTCTCAAAACTGAAAGTCTGGAGCGGGATGTGTTATTTGGGACACTGTTTTGATCAGTTAATATTTCCAAAACCTTCTGGGCTTTTGTTATGTTATAGTACACTGAATTACCTTTCCATAGACTCCAAAACGGACTAATTCTGACTTCGGAGCAAAGAGTTATGACCATTCAAAGTAGTCGCGTCAAAACTGTCTAACCAACTCGGGGCAGTCACCTTGAACGAATTTTCCAGAATTCTTTGTTTTGAATTTGGAAATGGTCAAAGAATAAAAGTTGTAGCCCCAGAAGTTAGCTTCGCGTGGGCTCAAGAATCGCTCAAAAATGTTTTGAAACGAAAAGGTTATGACTTTTTTAGCGAGAGAGGGTAAAGTTGAAACGAAATTGAAAATTGTTATGAACGTCCACTTTTGACGCATTGTTTGGGCTACCTAATGAACCCGAATTGGGTAATTCATATTTTTTAAAAATAGTCCTACATACCATGTATAACATATCCAAAAATCAGATTAATCAGAGTTATGAGCAATGCGTTAGAAAATCGTAAAGTGAGCTATTGAAAAATTAGTATAAACCAAGTCCCACATCGACTAAATTGAGAAGTTCACCATTTTCTAAACCTATAAATAGAAGGGCTTGGCCTTTGTTTCATTCACCAACAATAAGGTCTCTAATTTTTGAGAAAGGCTTTGTTGTGGGAGGACTTTTGGCGTGGAAGTGCGTATTCAGTTTGTGGAATTCGTATTTCTGAGTATGTTTCTTATTTAATTTTTGTAATGTATTTAATTGTTAGTTAAAGTTTGAATTTTTGAAGTTTAGTTTGTTAATAAACTAGTTAGTTTACTATGTTTATTTTGGCTTGGAATTGATTATGTAAATGAGTTATTTGTGATGACTTTTAATATTTTGTGATGAATTTTATTAATTAATTATTATTAATGATATTAAAGTTATTTAATAATTATATTAAATAATTTAGTTTAAAAATGATTTTAATATTATAAAAATCATTTTAAATGAAAATAAGGTATTTAAAAATATTTGAAGTTATAAAATATAACTTTTAATATTTAAATGATAATTTCATTAATAATTAAATATTAATGATATTAAGATAATGTTAATGATATTTAGTTTATTTAATAATTTTTATTAAATAAATAATTTAAAAATGGTTTTATTTATTTAAAAACCATTTAAAGACTTATGGATTTAAAAATATTTTAAGTTATAATTAATGACTTTTAATATTTGGATAAATAGTACATTAATATTTAAATATTAATGGTAATTATTTAAAAATCATTTAACGGTAATATAAATGTTTTAAAAATAGTTTGAGTTATTATAAATAACTTTTATATTTTGGCAATGGTTTCATTAATAGTTTAGTATTAATTAAACTATTAATGATAATGGAATTGTTTAATCTTTAAATCATTTAATTATGATTCCGATATTTGAAAGTTATAGCCGGCCAAACTAGCTGACTTGAGAACCGATTATGAAGTTCTGAATTTTAAGAAGAACACCTATAGTAACAGTTATATCACTATAGGCCCTTTTAGTGACAAATTTGAATTATTTTAAATTTTTCAATTTCTAGAAATTTCAAAAATAATTAAAAATAAGATGTCTGATATTTATAGATGTTGAGGTATAGAATAAGAGTCTTAGACTCAGTATTTACCCGATAAAGCTGTCGGTACGCCGATAAATGTCAGACCTTATAAAAGAAAGAAAAGGCTACTGTAAGAGCATGGATGAGATATTTGAAAAATGTATAAAAATATTTCAAGTATAGAATAGGAACTAAAAGTATGATCACTGTGATTATGTGATTAGACTATGTGTTGACTGTAATAGACAGTACTATGTGTTAAGATATATTGTTCTAATCGAACGAATGATCTAATTAATGATAAGTTGTGATATAAAGAGATAGAACCTAAGTTGAGATTTGTAATCAGCGAATCAGGCAAGTATCCTACCTTTGCATTCCTTTATGCAATGGACATGAGTAAGAATATTTCAGAATTATTCTATTTCTGTACAGATTATGTACGCTTTGATTATCAACATGTTAATTCAGATATATATATTCTGTTCATTGATTTCTAAATGGTTATACAAGTGTCCCCACTTGGATAATCATGGCATTTATTCACATGTTGATACACCTTTGTCAATTACCCGTATATACATATATGTTGAACTACATATTATTGTTGAGCAAGATTAAAAACCTTCGGGTTTGGAACCAGACATGTATGAACATTTCTATATGGGAAATTTTTGCGCCCAAGGCGGATAGAGCGAGCGATGAATTTTGTTCAAGTTATGTAGTATTGATTAATACAATGTACAACGGGGCTGATCACCCTCCGTGCCCGTAGGTTATGACGGTTTGAGGATGGATTTCTGCTAAACTTTTTCGAAAATGAAAAAGAATGTTCATAGTATGTTTCCTAAACCCTATTCAAGGGTAGAGCCAGAGCCAAATTTAAAGAATTTGAAAGAGAGTTGTTATGTGAATTTTTATCAGTACAGATTACTTCACAACTTTTAATTCGTTGTAGAAGTGTTATGTAAAAAGAATACTTATATTCTTTCAGCTTATATATATAATTGCTATTACTTGCTGGGCACTCAAATGCTCATCCTTGCTTAAATTAAATGTTTTCAGTTATGTATGAGCAACCTGAAGGCTCAGGCACGAACAAAGAGAAAGGAAAGATGTTCAAATGAGTTATATTATGAGTTAATGGTTATAGTCAGTATTGGAATCTATTCAGGTATCGTATGGAATGTATTTGAAGGTCTCGTACCTGGGGAGTAAACTTTGATGTATGTAAATTAAGTTTGAATGTAATATTATTATTGCAATATTCAGCTTATTGAAATAGTATCGTGAAGCACCAAGTTCGGGTTTCAAGTACCTGGATTTAGGGTCGTCACAAGTTGGTATCAAAGCTGTTGGTTATGAAGCTTAGGTAGGAATACCTGAGACTAATAATCGCAATGATTGGGATAATTACTCACTTATATAGAGTTAGTTGGTCGATAAGATTCAAAGACGAATCTCGGCGAGTGTAAAGACACAGAGTTCCCTAACTCTGATAATAAAGTTAAACAGTAGTGGGGAATAGATTGAGTCTAAAATATTGAAAGTGCAGTTATGAGAGATCGTAAAATAAAATGATCAAGATATAGAAGTAAATCGTAATATATATGATGAAATCATTCCGTGATCTGATAAGGCTATGACAGCCGGAAAGAATCAATCTGTTGATTGAAAAGTTTACAGCAAGATTGTTGTGTATGAATTGTACTATAAATTGGTACAGATCTAGAAGAGAATTATAAATACGAATTAAAGTCGTATAGAGAAGGGGTTAGTGTTAGGTGGGGATTCAATTGAGGACTCATGTCGGCAGCTGAGTTGTATGATTCTTCGTATGGGAGCTGAATTGTACTTAGTGTAAAAACCACTTAGTTTTTGGCACTGATAATCATTGAAATGTTTATGTCACGCTATTTGTTATATGCACATTAAGAGGATGACTCAATTCTCAGGTGTATAACAGGTAGATAGGTCATAGATAGAGAATATAAGATTAATTACGAGTTCTTAAAACTCATACTTATGAGACATTCTTGACTCATAATTATATGAAATGTTTATGAACCCCTCAGCGAATGGACGCCAAAGTTCTGACTAGGATAAGTTCTTAAACTCATATGATTGTGGCAACTTATGAACTCATAAGTGTGGTTTGACGAACTGGGTATAGTTATGTGTGAATAAAGAATTGAGGATTATAGGAACAGATAGACTGTTAAGCAAATGATTATTAGTAAAGGTGTTAGGTTTTCCTAAACTCCTAGCTATGCTAAACTTCAAAATTTTTGACATCAAGCTAAATACGCACTATGTGCTTTTGAAAACAAAAATGTAGACTCGTAATCATTTTTGAAATGGTTTAAAGTACGGTCTATGCTACTTATTTTGGCTAGACGCAAATGATTTGAAATGTCAAAAGTTATTTTTATTTATCACCTATATACCATGTAACCTGGTACAGAGATGATAAAAAAAATGATGGAGTCATCAATGCAGTATTACTTAGTGGGATGTGATCTCAGGATCGTCAGCCCACTACAGTATGATGTAGTATGATAAAATCACCAAATGACAGAATCCTCAACGGACTGTAAATACAGTGCGACATCATGACGTCATTCTCGAAAAATGTTTTCAAAAAGTTCATTTTGCCAACGGGGTTTGGCTATACTTAAATAATTCGATTGAATTGAATTATTGATATGAGTCTATGCTATTTGAATCAGCTAGACTAATGTTTATGAAAACTCTAAGTGTTCATTGAAAGAAATTTCCCGAACCAAATTGTTTGGTGTGGAATCTTATGATAAGACTGAGGTGAACAATGTTGTTTGGATAAATGATCCAATCTAATAGCGTAAATATTCGCTAGGTATGATTAATACGTTATGCATGACGTAGGGGTACAATAGGCCAATCACCTAAAGTACTATTAATGGTAGTTTACCTTCTTTGTGATTGTAAACATACCAGGTAATGTTTTGTTTTGCGGTATGAATATCGTTAAAACTATGTGTTCATGGTCTATATGACCCCTCAGCACAATTTGAAAACTTTTACTCTTGTGAGAGGTGTATTGGGTAGAATGTGATGATGGATATGAAATAGTGTTATTCGTTACGTACGAGTAGAATCTGAGATGATTAAATAAAGGTTATTGTGACAACCTAGTTTTTGTGAATGTTTAGAATATGTAAACTCCTAGTGAGTAGTTATTGTAAGATGTGAAGATAGAAAAGTTGCTGCGTCAGGCGTTAATGGAAATAATGGAAGAGCAGGATAAGCTCAAAATCCAAATTGACCAGATGGAGCCTCAAGCAACACATCGTGTAAAGAAAGAAAGATAGAAGATCCTGACTTAGGAAAAACCTGATATAAAGAAAGGGAAGAAGATATGTATATTTGCGGCCGTGAAGGACAAGCCTCTCCTCGTTGCCCCGACTATAAGGAAGGTGGATGTTTTAATTGTGGGATGGAAGGACATCGAGCGAATGAATGTTCCGAGAAAAAGGCTTGGTAAATAAGTAGTATGGGTTATGTTATGTAATATGTGTGATAAGTAATGAACTATTTTCAACTTTTAGGTTGGTCAAGATTTTAAATCCTGACTTTCGTAGTCACAAAGGGATAGCTATTGATTAAAGCAGGATGTGTTATGTAAATATTCGATAAATGAATATGAATCTAAGTTTGAGAAATGAAACGAGTTTAATACATTAATCTTATGCAATAAGGTTTAAAATGTAAGGGTATAATTTATGGTTTTATTTAACCAGATAATGCCGCCAAGACGTCAAACTCGAAACCAAAGGATAGAAGAATCTACTAATGCTGGGGAACGACAGCCAGAACTGATGCAAAACTTTGCAAACATGGTAGCTCAGGCTATGCAGCAGGGAACACCAGTTGCGGAAAACCAGCCAGACAATCGCTTGGCAAAATTTAAAGACTTCAAAGCCGTAGGACCACCAGAATTCAGAGGATCAGCTAACCCTATAGAAGCCCAGACTTGGGTGAATGAGATAGAGAAGGCGTTCCTAATCGCTAGAGTAGATGCGGGGCAAAAGATCGCTTTTGCCACTTATATGATGAAAGGGGAAGCTAACTTTTGGTGGGAGGCAAATAAAACTCGGGCAGGAGAAGAAGATATTACTTGGGATAGGTTTAAGGATTTATTTTTCGAAAACTATCCCTCTGTTAGTATGCAGTCTAGAAGGGAGGTGAAATTCCTGGAGTTAAAGCAGGATAACATGACTGTTGCGGAGTATGCCGCAAAATTTAATGAGTTGGCTAGGTTTGCTCCACATAAAGTGGATACAGAGGCTAGGAAGGCAAGGAAATTTGAGCTGGGCTTAAAACCCTGGCTCTACAATAAGGTGTCAGTACTGCAAATCAATACTTTTGCAGCATTCATGGAGAAGGCTATCATATCTGAACAGGGAAGTGAGGCCATGAGCCTCTACCACAAGGAGAAAAAGAACAAAAGCAAGTCAGAAGGAGCAGTAAAGATAGAAAGTAGTAGTGGGAATAGGGGTGAGAAAAGAATGAGGAATTTTTCTGAGAACGTGCAAGTGAAGCAGAAAGGTACAAAGAAGCAGGTAGTGCAGTGCAAGAACTGCCGGAGGAAATTTTTAAAGTGACAATTGTTGAAAATTGATATTTTATTTTTTTATAAAATAATATTTTATTATATTATTATAATATAATAATGATGATATTTTTACAATGAATGTGAGATATATGAGTATATGAGGATGAAGAGTATTTTTGTTGCAAAAGTTGTTCAAAACATGATAAACATGTCTGTGGGCCCATTTCTTGACTAAAATTTGATTAGAGCCTGTAAAATCGCCAGTTTATGGATTTCGGTCAATTTCTATTTGGAATTTGGAAAAACTTTCTTCTATAAAGTTGTAGAGAATTGAATTTCCTATAAGACATCGCAAGATTCAAATTTTCTGATAAAAGGGCTATTTATTATGAATTATTGAAGTTCTGATGTTCCGAAATAATTGATTTTTGAAAGTTTTAATTGTTTTAATTAACAAAAATGATTTTTTTATTTAGTTGAGGGGGTCACTCTTGGTGGCTGATGTTAGAATCAGATATTGTGTGCGTGAGAATTTAATAATTATATATTAATATTTTATTAAATTTTCTACTTTGGTGTTCTAAGCACTTTCCTATAAATAAGGTGCTTAGGTTAGAATTGAAAATCACACCAGAAACTAAAGATTTCTCTCTCTTTCTCTCTCTATAATATCGAGCGTATTTTTGTGAGTATTTTAGTACTTGAGTATTGCTATACGGTGCAAGTTCTTTCAGCACTATATTCAGTATTAAAGTAAGAAATACTATCCTTTTGAGGTATGTGATATTATTTTATTCAAAAATGATATTATTTCTTCAATATCATTATGCCGAAATATTGGTGGGATTTTTTTTATCAAATTTGGAGCTTTTTCATGTCAGGGTTACTTTTCATGAGTTACTATTCATGAGTAACTATTCACAATTACTATTCACGAAACATGATGATGTTTTGTGTGAAATTTCTATCTTTTGGTGTCGGAGTTACTATTCATGTATATGATACTATTCACGAATACGACAAAAAATTAAATTTCCTTTTCTATGTTCAAAATTGTCTGTTATAGTTCCTATCTTTGATTGGATCTATGTTTTGGTCTTCATTCTTGAATTTTACTCCACTCTGGTTATTTATGAAGTATTTTTGAACTTGGGTTATTTAAAGTATGAATCCTTAATACTTGTTCTTTTGTTTCACTGGATTCGTTTTCTTTAAAATATTTTTCATCATCCTCAGTCCTAAATGATGATATTACTAAATATCTTTGGCCTGTAGTGCAAAGATGAATGATTTCTGATGAATATCTTTGGCATGTAGTGCAAAGATGAACATGTGTTTAGATGAACATGACCAACTGATGAATATCTTTAGCCTGTAGTGCAAAGATGAATATTTGATTCCAGATATATATTGATTGATGTTACAGGGATAAAAGATAGACAATGAACTTTTAAATTCATATATAGAAGATAGTAGATTTTATTCTCTACTTAACTCTTCTAATGAATTATTATTTTCGTTGCGAATATTGATTTCAAACTTATTGTTTATTGTATTCTATTAGATTTTTCCCTGTTGAAGACTAACGATAATTTGTTCTGTATTATCTTAGTCATAATATTCTTTACTGGCTAGTTGAGCTCACCCTTTTCCTCTTTGTTCCATTTTTCTTCTCAGGAAATGATGGTTCTAAATGTTATTTTAGTAGTCCTCACCATTTTTGTAAAATAATGTATCAATAATTGAAATAAGGACTTATTTGAGTGTGAATATTGTCTAGATGACAATATTTGTATTTAAACTCACAGTTTTTATTTTGTATTAATAAAGTTGTAGTTATTTCTGTACCATGTATTTTGACGACTCAGAATGAGTGTTGTATACCTATTTTGGGGGCGTCACACAGGTCATCCCATGTCGTTATTGAACCCGATGGTAGAGAGTCTAACCAACTCTTTTCCTTGTCCCGTAGAGTGAATGGGAGCAAGCGAAGTCTGACTGGTTCATCCGACACCCCATTGTATTTGAAAGTGTCGCATATCTCCAGAAAGCTGATCAAATGCTCATTCAGATCATCATTTGTAAGTCCCCCAAACTGAACTAAATTTTGAATAATGTGACTAGTTTCAGGCTTAATCTCGAATGTGTTCGCATATATAGCAGGCCTGGTGATACTCGACTGCAGCTCAATCACCTTGGGAGTAGCAAAGTCCCTCAACGCTTTTTGGTCTTCGGCAACCATTGCTTCTTCTTTTTCAGAATTTTCGAAGTCGTCCCTTGTTTCCTTAATCCACTTACTTAGCCTTTGAAATCGTCTTTCAATGTTGTCCTCAAAAGGAAGCAAGCCTGGATTTTTGGATCGAGTTTGTATAAACCAACTTCAAGAACCTGAAATAATACGAACAAAACAAAAATAAAAATGTTTAAGTAAAACTGGACTAATTAAACTGATATCACAAAATATTAAAATCTATACTAAGTCCCCAGCAACGACGCCAAAAACTTGTTGGGTAAAATCTAACTACGCACAACACACAAGTATACGTGGTCAACAAGTAATATAATATTAAGTAAAGTATCATTCCCTCAGAGACTTTAATAACAAATTAACCCTCATAATTACCAATTTCCTATTATTCCTAATTTTATTAAAATAACCAATTTCAAGTTTGTAACTAAAAGCATTAAAAATATTAAAATCACCAAACAATCAACAAACCCTAAAAACTGATTTTTCAAATAAATATTGGAGAATTAGGCTTTCGACTTCACTCTAAGCATCACTCTTATTATTACACCTTTATTCCAGTTTAATTCATTGTCCCAGTTTATTAATCAAGAACACGTATGTAGAACTAGCCACCTCTTGATGTACTAATACCGTATTAACTCAAATCCACAAATTAGATAAAATCAAGTTAAATACCTTAATCAACTAAGTCACTACATCTCTATGTGAATTACAATTAAAGAAGGTTTAAGTTTAAGTTGTTTATCTGATTACATGTGATGTCAAGCATATCTCTACCCTAACATTCATCAGGATTCTGTTCATTCACAAAATTCAAGAACACATGCTATACTAACTAAGTCTAGATTCGTATTTCATCTCTCGAGTTCATAAAAGTCCACATAAAATTGTTGATCAGGCAATTCATAAATTCAAACTCAAAATAATATAGATAAACTGGACAATAGCTTATTAGACTGAAAATCAAAATTATATAATCATCGTTCCACTTAAAGATCCGTCATAAGCCTAAAAAGTATTTAGTTCATCATCAATGAAATAATAACTGAAAAAATTAAAGATATCATCTTTTTAATTACAAATATAAAACTAAAGAAGAAGAATAATTTAGAACACCCTTCACTTTAGCCTTAATCCGCAATCGATATGAAAGTTCCTTCAAAATCTTCATTCCAATGCTTGATATGAAAATCTGTCCTTAATCTATGTTAATTGCCTTGCGTGACCATCATATTGTTGTTTGTTGTTCAATATATATCCAATACATGAATTCTGGTCAAAATCCCATGCCATTTAGAGTCCCAAAGCATTCCAAGTACTAAAGTTCACGTCCTAGCAGTGTTTAAAACCTCATAGGAAAACTCAGATTCGGTACCCCTGCCCCGGCGGGGGTCTTGGCATGCAAATAGCCCGCCCCGACGGGCTTGTCTCCTGTCTTTTGAGTATTGGACCCCCCGCCCCGGCGGGGGGTTTAAGGCTTATAAACGGCCGCCCCAGCGGGCTATGCTCCTTTTAGTTGACTTTATTTTAACCTCAGATCTTGCTCAATTCTTGCCACAATGAACCTTAAATCCATTCTTATTGATCAATTCCAACACCACCATACCTACACAATAAAATAACACTAAACAAATAAAAAAACATAAAAATAAGGAATTAACATCGATTAAGCTTGAATTAGGAACCGATTCGCATGTATAAAATCCACTTTTCAATAATAATGATGAATAAATATTATTAAAAAAGTGTTTTGTGAAGCCAAGTGAGTTGAGATAAATAGAGGGGATTTTTATGAATTATTTTTTGTAAATTTGGCTTATTATATGGACCTCCACTTACCCATTTTTCAAAATTATCGGCAGAAGGTTATGTAAAATATAATATATTATATTTTATTGGTTGCATAGTACCACACAGTGTTACATAGTGCAGCATAGTAAAATCAAAATTTTTTAAAAGTTTCGGCCAGATTCGTTGCCCGTGAATGATTCCACTGTGCAGTCCGTGATGCTTAGTATATAAATGAAAATCACACCAGAATCAGAGAATTCTTCTTGTATAATATTGAGTGTATTTTTTTTAGAGTTTAAGGAAACTTTGAGTATAGTAAATAGTGCAAGTTTTCTTCAAGAATATCTCTGCTATTCTAGTCAGAATTGCTCTCTTTCTAAGATAAGGGGTATTATTTATTTCATATTCGCTTACGATAATATTTTTCGTATTCATAAGGAATATTATTGTCGTTCAAATATTCGTAAGGAAGATTATTTTCGTACAATATTCGTAGGGATATTGTCTTTGTTCAATATTCGCAAGGAATATTATTTTCGTTCAATATTCGTAAGGGATATTATTTTTGTTCAAATACTCTTAAGAAATAATATTTTCTTCCATACTCTGTAGTATGTAAGTAATATTATTTCGTTTCATATTCTTAATTCTACACTTATGCTGATAAGTGTTGCTTCTATACTCCTAGAAATTAGTAGAATATCCTTGAAATCTGTGCTTCATCTAATATCGTTTTACAAGAATATTTTTCTGAACATTCTTGTTAAATTTTAATCTTTTCATGCCAGGGTACGTACTATTCATGAAGTACTATTCACCCGAAAAATTGATATCTTTTCTATCCAAATTATTTTTAATACATGAATATTATTCTTAAATTTTACTCCACAAAACAGTTATCATGTTGACAATTTAGACATTTTTAAACTCTGTATAAATTAAAATTCTTTAATATTTATCATTATTTCGTTTAATTGATGCTTATATCATTGTCAGCATCCTCATGCTTATATTGTGATGAAAGTCATCTTTGGCCCGTAGTGCATAGATGGACTGTTGATTGGTATGATTATGACTAGGAATTATTCGACATAATCATGGTCTGTAATGTTATAGATGATGTGGTAAAAGTCTATACTGGCCCGTAATGCATTGATGGACAGTTGTTGATATGATCATGACCATGAGATCTCTTCGGCCAAGGGTCTAAAGTTGAATTATTGTTTGGCATGATCATGACCATTGATGATAATACGAATATCCTAAGCCCGTAGTACATGGATGATTCATGGATGTGATAATAATGAATATCATTGGCCCGTAGTGCATGTATAATTCAGTGATGTGGATTATTTATTGAGCTAAGTCTTTGGGATAAAATTGATGACAAACTTTTAAATCATAGAAGATAGTAGATATCATGCTCTACTTGACTCTTCTAATGGATTGCTTATTCTGTTGCAGTTGTTGATCTAAAATTTGTTGTCTATTATATTATATTAGTTGTTATACTGTTGAAGGCTAACGATAATATATTTTACATTATCGTAGTCATAATATTCTTTACCAGGCAAGTTGAGCTCACCCTTTTCTTTTATTGTTCACTTCAGGAAATGAGAATATAGTTGGGACTACTCAGGGAATGGAGTGACGGTCCAAATAATTGTTATAGTAGTCCTCACTATTCTATAAAATAGTGTGATAATAATTATAATGTGGACTTATTTTGAGCTTGGATATTGTCTAGGAGATAATAATTGTATTAAAACTCAAAACTTATGTTTTGTCGTATTTTGCATGACACTTAGCAGTTGTATAAATTAAGTTTGTATTTGAATTATGTACCATGTATTTGGCGACCCAAGATGGGTTGTGTGGACCTATTTTGGGGGACGTCACAGTTGGTATCAAAGCTTAGGGATATAATCCCTGGCTGAGATGTGAGGCTAGAACTAGGAGGGGTGAGACGGGTAAATCCTTCGCTAGTATGACCTATCTAAGATTATTTCTTATTTAATTGGTAGGTCGGAATATAGGGATAATATGTTGCATGTCAATTAACCCTTGTTTTGTGACAATATTTGAAAATGGCATCTGAAAATGTTGAGATAAGCAATGAAGCACATGAGACCATTAAGTCACCACCGATCAGTATCCAGGATAATGTGCATCAACAATAATCCTCGTATAAATAACAACACCGACCAAATGAAGAATGATCGTACGTTTAGGAGATTTTTAGAATTCATGCAACACCAAACGAGAGAGACTCCTGTTCATAATGCAGGTGGAGTCAACGACAACTCACGGCTAGTCACTGCAAAGAAATTCAAGGAGCTGGAACCACCAGAGTTTTGGGCAAAGCCAGAACTACTTAAGGCAAAAACGTGGATTAAGCAGATCACCAAAATATTCTGAGGAGCAAAAGGTTCCTTTTGCCACCTTTATGTTGCGTGAAGAAGAAGATTATTGGTGGAAATTTGAAAAATGTACTCAACCTTCCACACTAAAGATGTTTGTGGAGAAGTTCCAGGAATTATTCAATGACAAGTACTTTCCCGAAAGTATTCGTCACATGAAGGTGGTGGAATTCATCTAGCTAGAGCAAAACAATATGACCGTATCGCATTACGAGGCTAAGTTTATAGAGTTATCCCAGTTTGCATCCCATTTGGTAGATAATGAGGAGAGAATGACGTAAATGTTTCTGCGAGGTTTGAAACCTTAAATACGGCAATACCTCATTTCTAAAAAACTTTGTTTATATTCAGATGTTGTGAATATGGCTCAATTATTAGAATACGATTATGAGTCAACTCAACCAAAAGGTAATAACCAACAACACGATAATAATCGTACCGATGGAAACGACCATTGGGACAATGATAACCATCGCGGATGAAATCATTATGTCAGAAATGGTAACCACTTCGGTGGTAATCATGGTCAAAATGATAGGAGAGGTGAACTAAGTGGGAACAACTGTAAGACCCCGAATTTTACGAAATGAAAGTTTTCAATTTTTATAATTATTATTCTATTTAGTAAATGGTTAAATTGAGAAAGGGTTAAAGTTAAGGGTGACATGTGAAAATTTTATAAAGTAAGCAAGTTGATATAAAATATTTGTTATGTCAGGGAATATTCGTACGACGGTATAATCATTAGTGGATGCCATAACGGAAGTATTGTCGTAGTTAGAAAACGATAGAAATATCTTTTTATAAAAATAATGGTGAAAGTTTTACCGTTAAACTGTTGAACTACCCGATGATAAAAGTATAGTAATACGCGTAGTTGCATAGTAGCACACGGTATTGTACATTATCTTTGATTATTGATACTTACGTGAGATGTCACTCAGTTATACTCAATTATTGCTACAGTAATTGCTGCATAATGTCTCTAATATTATAGATTCAATTTTTGTCACAGTATCATCTACATAATATTTATTATTATTAAATCAATAATTGAGACCACAAAGTTATTCATATTATTATTTGCAATAATGACAATGTCTAGAAAGTTCTGTCAAGGAAAGGTTTGGTCACCTAATTGCGCGCCAATAGGGAGAAATCCTTATCGAAAAGCCCCCTCTTTCCTGGGAATGATCTGATTGTTAAAAATTATGAGTTATAATATTAATGATAAATAAGTTCGTGTTAATTAAAGATGAAATTGATAGTTCCATTGTGTTGGGATTATTAGAGTTGGTGGAAATCAACATTTATTTCAAAAATAATTGATGTCTGGAGGTTATGTTGACCAATCGGGTAATTAATCAGATAAATGAGCAATTAATTGATATTAATTCATATGATTATAACTATTTGTTCTCATGTGTGTACTATTGAGTCACATGCATGCACTATAAGGGGATGTGGTGAAAGATTGATAATACTTGCATGACTAAATTAAAAATAGAGGTATAGATGAATGTATTATACTGTAATTATTTTTTTCACATGTATAGAACTATTGAGTCAATGATTGTACTATTGATTCACATGATATACTATTAGGGGAGGTGATGCAAGTTTGATAATACTTGCAGGACTAAATTAAAAATGAAGGAAAATATGAAGGTATTATACTGTAATATTTCGAGCCTTAAAACGTGCAATTATTGAAACTATATTTTTCTATAAATTGAAGCTCATTTTTCCTTCATTCTCACCAATTGACTAAGACTCACAAGAGCAATTATAGAGAGAAAAGCTACAGAGAGAAAAAAGAAGAAAAGTCTACTACTTCACTATTTCAGTATCCAGTCTTCTTCTGAGGTAAGGGGTATTATTTATTTCATATTCTGAAGAGAAATTATTTTTCATATTTGTATGAATATTATTTTCGTTTAATATTCGTAAAGGGTATTATTTCTTTCGTATTTATGAAGAGAGTTATTTTCTTTCAATACTCGTAAGGGTTGTTATTCCATTCTTTATTATTCTGTTGGAATAACCTGTTTACGTGGACTCCCGTATGCATGGTGAAATTCTTCTATTATTCCATTCTTTATTATTATGTTGGAATAACATGTCTACGTGGACTACCGTATGCATGGTAAAATTATTCTGTTATTCTATTATTTATTATTCTGTTGGAATGACTTGTCTATGTGGACTACCGTATGCATAGTGAAATTCTTCTGTTATTCTATTCTTTATTATTTTTTTGGAATAACCAGTCTACGCGGACTACCGCGTGCATGGTGAATGACCCTTCGTATTCATTCTTTATTTAATTGTGGAAATGATCTGTCTACGTGGATTACTGCATGGCGGGTGAAAATCTATTTGCAGTTTCGTATATTCTATTATACTCGTAAGAGATATTATTTTTTTGTACTTGTTATGGAATATTGTTTTCATTTATATTTTCCTTTTATGAGTACTATTCATGGAGTAATAAGTTACTATTTAGGGTTACTATTCACCCGATTACTATTCACTTGAATATTATTCACTAGGGTATTCGAGACACTTTTCATGCCGGAGTACTATACATGAGTTACTATTTATGGGTTATTATTCACCTGGTTATTATTTACTAGAATATTATTCACTCGGGTATTTGGGGCATTTTTCATGCCGGGGTACTATTCACGAGGTACTATTCCCAAAGTACTATTCACCCAAAAAATATATTTCTTTTTTGTCCAAATTATTTTTGATACATGAATATTATTCTTGAATTTTACTCCACAAAGCAGTATCATGTTGACAATTTGAATATTTTTAAACTTTGGATAAATTTAAAATCTTTAATATTTATCCTTAATTTCGTTTGATTAATGCTTATATTATTGTCATCCTCATGCTTATATTGTGATGAAAGTCATCTTTGGCTTACGTCCATAGATGGACTGTTGATTGGTATGATTATGACTATAGATCATTAGGTATAATCATGACCGTAATGTTGCAAATGATGTGGTAAAAGTCATCATTGGCCCGTTGTGCATTGATGGACAGTTTTTGGTATGATCATGACCATGGTTTCTCTTCGGCCAAGGGTGCAAAGACGAATTGTTTTATGGCATGATCATGACCGTTGATAAAAAACGATTATCTTTCGCCCATAGTTCATGGATAATTCGTGGACGTGATACTAATGAATATCCTTGGCCTGTAGTGCACGGATAATTCGGTGATGTGGATTATTTATTGTGCTGAGTCTCAGCGATAAAATATTGATAATAAACTGTTAATTCGTAGAAGATAGTAGATATCAAGCTCTACTTGACTCTTTTAAAATACAGTTGCATGTCTTTGGCCTGTAGTGCAAGGATGAACTGTTAATGAATATCTTTGGCACATAATGCAAAGATGAATTTATTAGTATGATTATGAACAGGAATTGTGATTTAGTATAACCATGATCTTTGATGTTTCAGGTAAAGACATGTGATGAAAATTATCTTCGTCCTGAGTGCGAAGAGGAATTTAGAACCAAAATTATGATTATGAGTTATTCACATGATTATGGATAGGAATTATTGATTGATGTTATAGGGATAAAATATTGTTGGTGGACTTTTAACATGGAGAAAATAATAGACTTTATGGTCTATTGACTCTTCTAATGGATTGCTCATTCCGCTGCAACTGTGGTTGAAAAGTTTTATCATCTACCATATGTTCTAAATCTCTGATTTATTACTAACGAAGGCTATTGATAATTTAATTATCTTTAATCATGATATTCTTTATTGGGCTAGTTTTGCTCACCTTTTTGCTTCACGATTCCTTTCAGGTAATAAGAGTGTAGATGAGTCCAGCGGAGGTAAAAGGGGATTAGAATGGTGGTCTATAGCTGTTGAGGTTCTCCTTAAACAGTATAGAAATAATGTTATTGAGAACTTTAGATAAGTGTGTTGTATTTTTATACGACATTAAACAGTTATATTTGGTGAATCAAATAGGGTGAGGTGAACCCAACTTTGGAAGGGTGTGTTTCCACTATCATACGAGATGTCTAAAGACATAAAACTTCGTGTTATCATAAGACAGGGTTGTGCACATCCACTTACTGAGTATATCAACGAGCACTACCTATATAATCTTGGAGTTTGGTTGAAGTATAATTCTCAATTGGAGATAATGAAGATAATTATATGTCAAAAGAAGACTCGCCATTGGAAAGAACATGATAGTAATCTGCTCATTTTTCTTTGCGGACTATTGGGTCAACCAAGGATAATTCTCGAGTCATGTGATATCTATCATAACTTAGATGCATGGCCTCCCATGTACGAAGGTTTCCTTGAGAATTTTCCAAATATTTTAATTTCTAAAACAATTATTGACTGTACTTTTATGTAAAGTACCATTGTAAGGTGTTGTGGTCAAGGCACCATGGGTGTTACATATATTTATATTAAAACTCACAACTTATGTGTTGTTGCACTCTGCACGACAGTTCAACAGTTATATAAATGAAGTTTGTATTTTATTTCTGTAGTATGATATCTGGCGACTCAGAATGGGTCGTGTGGACCTATTTTGGGGGCGTCACAAATGGTATCGGAGCTTAGGGATATGGTCGCTGGCGGAGATATGAGTCTAGAACTAGGAGGGGAGAGACGAGTAATATACTTCGCTAGTGTGTGACTTACCTAAGTTGAATTATTTACTTGATAAGCTGACAAACTATGATATGTCAATTAACCTTTGTTTTGAAGATATATTCTAGAATGATATCTGAAATACAGGAGATGAGCAATGGGGAAAATCATGAAACAAAGGAAATAATCGGGAAGGTACAATCCGAAAAGAAAGAAAGGTATTCTCATCTTTTCGAACTACCAGGTACGTAAATTTAGATGGAGAAATTTCATAAGGAGGGGAGATTGTAAGACCCCGAATTTTATGAAATGAAAGTATTCAATTTTTATAATTATTATTCTATTTAGTAAATGGTTAAATTGAGAAAGGGTTAAAGTTATGGGTGACATGTGAAAACCTTACAAAATTAGCAAGTTCATATAAATATTCGTTGTGTCGGGGAATATTCGATTGGTCGGGGGGTATTCATTTTAACAGGAAGTATTCGTACGATGACATAATCATTGGTGGACCCCACAACAGAAGTATTGTCATAGTTAAAAAATTATAGAAATATCTTTTTATAAAAATAACGGTGAAAGTTTTACCGTTAAACTGTTGAACTACTCGGTGATAAATGTATAGTAATACGCGTGGTTGCATAGTATCACACTATATTGTACATTGTCTTTGATTATTGATGCTTATGTGAGAAGTCACTCAGTTATACTCAATTATTTCTACAGTAACATACACTTATTTTCTGTCTACGTCTATTTTTTAACCTTAAATCATTCATTTAAGATTTTCATAAATTGTCTAATTTCTCGGGTTGTCACATTCACCCCTCCTTCTAAGAATTTCATCCCCGAAATTCACCTTACACCTTACACCTTACACCATTCACACATATTTCACATGCTACCCAATACACCACTCACAAGGGTAAAAATTTTAAAAATGTGCTGAGGAATCGTATAGACTGTTTGTTTTTCATTTTCGCAAAGGTTTTATGGAAATTAATCCGCAAAGCGTCATTACTTACGGACACAAAGGGTGATTAGCCCGATATTCCCTGTACTGGCCAAGTACTGATTTTATCTATTTTCCCATCACTGCCAAAGGCACAAAATTTTTACCTCAGTCTTATTTGATTCCACAGCAAAACAATTTGGTTTGGGAAATTTCTTTCAATAAAACATTTTTGAGAATGACGTCATGATGTCGCACTGTATTTAACAGTCCGTTGAGGATTTCGTCATTTTGTGACTTTGTTATACTACGTCATACTGTAGTGGGCTGACGATCCTTAGATCACATCTAACACCAAGTAATTCTGCATTGATAACTCCATCATTTTTATCATCTCTGCACCAGGTTACATGGTACATAAGTGATAAATAAAAACATTTTTTTTAAAAGGCACATAGTGCGTATTTAGCTTGATGTCAAAAATTGAGGTTTAGCAAAGCTAGGGGTTTACGAAAACCTAAATCTCCACTAATTATCATATTCTTAACAATCTATCTGTTCCTATAATCCTTAACACTCCATTCACACACAACTATACCCAGTTCATAAAACCACACTTATGAGTTCATAACCTGGCCACAATTATATGAGTTTACGAACTTACCCTAGTCTGACCTTTGGCGTCCGTTCGCTGAGGGGCTCATAAACATTTCATATAACTATAAGTCAAGAATGTCACATAGGTATGAGTTCTAAGAACTCGTACTTAATCCTATATTCTCTACCTATGACCTATTTATCTGTATATAACAACTAGCGTGACACAATATTTCAATTATTACCAATGCCACCAACTAAGTAGTTTTTACACCAAGCACAATTCCCCGCCCATACAAGGAATCATACAACTCAGTTGCTGACACGAGTCCTCATTGAAATCCCCACCTAATCTTAACCCCCTTTTTCAATACGAATTTCATTTAATCCGTATCCATAAACCTTTTCTGGATCTGTACCAATTCATGGTACAACTTAAACACAGCATCTTGCTGTAAACTTTTCAATCATAAGATTGATTCTTTCTGACTGTCATAACCTTATCAGATCACGGGGTGATCTTATCGTATATATTACGATTTATTTCTATGTCTATGATCGTTTTGTTTTACGATCTTCTATCCCTGCACTTTCTGTCTTTTAGACTTGATCTATTCACCATTACTGTTCAACTTTATTATCAGAGTTAGGGAACTCTATGTCTTTACACTCGCCGAGATTCATATTTGAATCTTACCGACACACTAACTCTATTTGAGTTAGTCTTATCCTAATCACTGCGGTTATTGGTCTCAGGTATTACTACCTAAGCTTCTTAACCAACAACTCTGATACCAACTGTAGTAGCCCCGAATCCAGGTCCCAAATCACCTCGGATCCGGTACTATTTCTATCACTATTTGCGGAAGATATAAAAAAAAATTGTTTATACATTACATTACACACTATTCCCCAAGGTCGAGTAACCTTAACTTATACACAATTCATAAAATATCTATTACACAACAACATTTATCAAAATAAACTATTATAAACTAGCCGCACATTTTATCCCAAGCTGAACTTGGCATTAACCTTTTCTTGTATCCGAACACATTCGCCTTATCTGCAATGTTTTATCATGATATAGCAAGGGTGAGCATGAAAGTTGCCCAGCAAGTTTATATACAATAATATAACGATATATCATGATTGAAGAGTATGAATAATGGGCTTGTGTTGATCGATTTCACAATCAATGAATACGTGCAAGTATACACGGTCAACAAGTAATAAAGTGAAAGTAGAGTATCGTTCCCACGAGGAATTATTTAATAAAAATGACCAAGTACTAATTCTTAACCAAACTAATTTTATTTAAACAATCTCAAATCGTTATTTTTCTAATTAAGAAAATTCAATTAACAAATTAAAACTAAGATTTTAACGAATGAATTCAAATAAATAAAGATTAAGACTTCAATATCCCCAATTATGAATTTTAAATTAATTATCCAATTATCCTAATTATTATGCCTACTAAATTGTTAACAAGAATTCTCAAATGCCAAAAGTCCTTTTCCAAGTGATCAACTGCCTTCTATTTAATCCAGATTAATCTTGCTATATTCCTATGCAAAACAATTGAATTAAACTCCTTCAATTCCAATTCCTTATGTGTTACATGCGGTGAACATATATTTCCATTCAATTCACAAACCTAATTATTCACTGTGCAAATAACTAAGTCACATGATATCATGCCTAGTTCTAACCCTAGAATTCCTCTTCCAATTCCTTCTAGAGTAACAAAGTAATTACTGATCAAATAATTAAACAATAAGCACAAGACAAGATAAACAACTCACTTTAACATAAATAATTGGAATATAATGAATAACTAATTCATAGCCATAAAAAGATCAATTGAAATCTTAAGGAAAGAAGTTAGTTCATAATTAATGACTGGAAATCAAGAATCCACAATTGAATAGACATTAAAAGAAAAAAGTAAGATGAGAGAAGAGAATAGAATCTATTGTCAGCAAATCTGATACTCTCCTCTTGCTCTTGCTCTTGATCTTCAATGGTCTCCAAATTGCTTCAATCTCCAAAACTAATAAGAACTAGGGTTATGTTCTAATCTAATAGAGTGTATCTCTAATCTAAGCTATGTAATCTTCAAGCTAAGCTATGTAATCTCTAAGCTAAGCTATGTAATCTCCAAGCTAAGCTATGTAATCCCCCCTTATTTTATGCCTTACATCATATATTTATAGGTTACAAGTCTAATTTTGAGCTTAGGAACAATCCCAATCCTATTTGGAGTCAGAAAGGTGTCAAAATTCGTCCAAAACGCGTCCAGGCCCGCACCAGGCCCTTCCCCAGCGCCCCGGCGCTAGGCACGGCGCTGGAATTCTGCCCCCCAGTGCCCCGTCGCTGGTATCAAGCCTAAAACGAGCGCCCTGGCGCTGCCACAAAGTCTAACATTTTCTGCTCCGACGTCCTTTGGGAAAACGGCCATAATCTCTTCGTCCGAACTCCGATTTAGATGATTCAAGATGTTCTGGAAAGAGGAGAAGTAGATCTACAACTTTGATTCTTGAAGAGTTTCTAAATAATGTCCGGAGCTATAGTCAAATTGGCTCTGAAGTGACTGCTATGTAAATGACAAGCCAAAAACGCGCATCTAGCCACCCCGAACGTCGATCCAAGTAACTTTTGTCCCAATTCCTACAAAACAATATAAAACATGCATGAATAGACACAAACACATAAAAACATCCTAAAAGACTTGAGAACAACAATAAATTAAGCCCGAATGTATCCAATTCATGTGTATAAAACTCACTCATCAAATACCCTCAAACTTAAACCTTTGCTTGTCCTCAAGCAAAAACACAAAAATGTTATGCAATGCAATGTAATGAAACTAATCTATATGCCTACTCATCCAACAGTAATGACAGAAACAAGTCTATTCAACTGGCCTTAGAGAAATCAAGTAAACATGATAATACATCATATTAAAACAAATTAGTAATTTCCCAATCAATCATCAAATCTTAGACTGTTATCACTGATATAGTGCGTATGTGCTCCACAACAATGTTAACTGATATAAAATCAAATTTTAGACATAATAGATATCTTCGAAGGCATCATACAGTGAAAACTCACAAAATTCACGAACAAGCTAGATCCAACTAAAGTCAAACATCCACCAAGTTCAAGAGTCCAATCTGGGATACTTATGCTTTACTTTTCATTACGGGGGCTTTTTGCTCTTTTCCCATTTTATTGTTTTTTTTTACATTTTTTTCTTTTTTTTTAACCATGACTGTGCAATGTCTCATTCCATTAGGCTAACAGTATCACCCCTTAGCGAGCTTTCGACCAACGACTCCCAGACCATATAAGACCTTAGGGCGCTAGGTTTTAAGATACCCCTTCGGGCGTACTTACTCAAGTAACAAAGGCCCCGAAACAAAACTAGCCACGGTAAATTTTTTTTCTTTTTCTCTTTTTTTTTGATAGATGGTTGGTGAGTGCGTTTTACGCTCTATCTCACGCTTGTGTTTATGGGGAGTGTTTCTCCTCAACCCACCACAAGACTCAACATGTTTTTTTTAAAGCTTATATACCCCAAAATTTCCCCCCAAACTTAAGTTTTTATCAAAATTTAGCCATCTCCGCCTATTCATGTCTTTCATTCCTTCAAACTGGTATTATCCTTAAGAAATCCATTATGTATCAATTTAAACTTAATCAGTCAACATGGTTGTTATTAACGTGTTAACCTTAATTATACCAGTTTCAAACAGGAAAAGATTCAATTCATAACAAGAAATCACATCAAAGCCTGAATATTCAATACTATACTTATCTACTTAACTCCAGTCTCATCATTGGCCAAAATAGACTTTTACTATCTATCAGTTGGAATCATGCAAATATAAACTAACTGCAACAAACATAGTAAACTAACTACTATTTTTGCGATTTTTAATTTTTTTTTAAAACAAAAAACTGAATGCAAAAACTAAACGTAAATAACCCGAAAACATAACGAACTTACAATGTAAATAACTAACTATATGCAATACTACACTAAAATGCCCCCAAACTTAAACTAGACATTGTCCTCAATGACTGAAATAGAAAAAAATTAAAGTAGAGGACTTCCCTGAAATTATAGCAATCTTCCTCCTTGTCCGCTAAGTTTGGAGAATAGGCTAAGCACATGGAACAAATTGGGCACCACACTTGAATTTGACTTGAATAACCTGTAAAACCATGATAGAAGCAATTTTAATAAATCCTAAATAAATGCAAATTCAAAACTACTAATATAAAACTTAATAAAAACTAAAAATAAAAAATAAAAAATAAAAATTAAACTTGGGTTGCCTCCCAATAAGCGCTTGTTTTATAGTCTCAGCCTAACTTTGTCTGGTCAATGCTATCCAATTCCTCTTCGAAAGTTGAGGAACCCTCCATCCATCGGAAATAATATAGCTTTTGGTAGGTTCCCATTTATAATACCCATTTTGTTAAAGTCACCTAGAATGCTTTCTTTAGATAAGATCACATTCAAGAACGTCCAGCATCTAGGTGGTTTCTCCATTGTGTCTGCAAATATATTCTGGTATTGAGGCTTGTCAGACACAACAATTTCTTCTTCTATCTTCTCCAGCTCATCGCACCATGGTTTCGAAGGTGTACTTGCTTTTACATCACAGAGAGTATTGCCGACGACTTGACTACCAATCGGACAATGTTTTGCAAATCTAACCGGACTCTTGAACCGTGGAGGAGAAGGCACTTGAGGCATAAACAACATTGGCTCAACATCATTGGGTCTCACAATTAGTTCTTCACCGACCTTGTTCTCATTATCCCTACTTGTCTCCTCTTTTTCATCTCGTGGCTCATCCAGTTGTAGATTTGGCTCGGGCTCACCATCAGTCTCGGAATCAATGTCATAGGGCCAGGTGTATTGAGTACGGTTGTTCAACGCATGTGCTATCTGTTCCACTTAATTTTCCAGATTCTTGATCAACGCCCCTTGGCTTTGCAAATTCAGCTCTACTTGATTCAATTTCTTATCTTGTTCCTCGTTCTTTTTGTCAGAAGCTCTAATGAATTTTTCTAAGGATTCTTCCAAACTTGATATCCTCTCTGGTTGTTGAGTCGGATTTTGAAATTCGGAGGTGTGTTGTTGTCTAGGTGGTTGAGCTGCAGCTTGATTGTTACTCCATGAAAAATCCGGGTGATACCCCCAACCCTGATGATAGTTGTTGGGATAGACATAATTATTGGGGTAATCACCACTATACTGTACCGGCTCGAAACTGATGGCGCATTGATGACTCGTATGATTTCCAGCATAATAATCACAAGTAACAGCCATACTTTGACGACGCTGAGCTTCAAAAGCTTCAAACATCCTCGAAAGTGTCTCAATCTGTGCTGACAATGCAGAAAGTTTCTCGAGTCTTTCAATCTCCGCTCCCCTTGGTTGAGTAATGTTCGTGTATGGCCATTGATACACAAAGCCATCCATGGTACCTGAAAAGAGAGAAATATAGGAAGAGAATTAAAAATAAAAATAAAAATGTTTAAATTAAGACTAATTTGATTGAAATTAATATTGGTAACTAATTATTAAATTAATTCCCCGGCAACGGCGCCAAAAACTTGTTGATCGATTTCGCAATCAATGAATACGTGCAAGTATATACGGTCAACAAGTAATAAAGTGAAAGTAGAGTATCGTTCCCACGAGGAATTATTTAATAAAAATGACCAAGTACTAATTCTTAACCAAACTAATTTTATTTAAACAATCTCAAATCGTTATTTTTCTAATTAAGAAAATTCAATTAACAAATTAAAACTAAGATTTTAACGAATGAATTCAAATAAATAAAGATTAAGACTTCAATATCCCCAATTATGAATTTTAAATTAATTATCCTAATTATTATGCCTACTGAATTGTTAACAGAAATTCTCAAATGCCAAAAGTCCTTTTCCAAGTGATCAATTGCCTTCTATTTAATCCAGATTAACCTTGCTATATTCCTATGCAAAACAATTGAATTAAACTCCTTCAATTCCAATTCCTTATGTGTTACATGCGGTGAACATATATTTCCATTCAATTCACAAACCTAATTATTCACTGTGCAAATAACTAAGTCACATGATATCATGCCTAGTTCTAACCCTAGAATTCCTCTTCCAATTCCTTCTAGAGTAACAAAGTAATTACTGATCAAATAATTAAACAATAAGCACAAGACAAGATAAACAACTCACTTTAACATAAATAATTGGAATATAATGAATAACTAATTCATAGCCATAAAAAGTTCAATTGAAATCTTAAGGAAAGAAGTTAGTTCATAATTAATGAATGGAAATCAAGAGTCCACAATTGAATAGACATTAAAAGATAAAAGTAAGATGAGAGAAGAGAATAGAATCTGTTGTCAGCAAATCTGATGCTCTCCTCTTGCTCTTGCTCTTGATCTTCAATGGTCTCCAAGTTGCTTCAATCTCCAAAACTAATAAGAATTAGGGTTATGTTCTAATCTAATAGAGTGTATCTCTAATCTAAGCTATGTAATCTTCAAGCTAAGCTATGTAATCTCTAAGCTAAGCTATGTAATCTTCAAGCTAAGCTATGTAATCCCCCCTTATTTTATGCCTTACATCATATATTTATAGGTTACAAGTCTAATTTTGAGCTTAGGAACAATCCCAATCCTATTTGGAGTCAACAAGGTGTCAAAATTCGTCCAAAACGCGTCCAGGCCCGCACCAGGCCCTTCCCCAGCGCCCCGGCGCTGGGCACGGCGCTGGTATTCTGCCCCCCAGCACCCCGGCGCTGGTATCAAGCCTAAAACGAGCGCCCCGGCGCTGCCACAAAGTCTAACATTTTCTTCTCCGACGTCCTTTGGGAAAACGGCCATAACTTCTTCGTTCGAACTCCGATTTAGATGATTCAATATTTTCTGGAAAGAGGAGAAGTAGATCTACAAATTTCATTCTTGAAGATTTTCGAAATAATGTCCGGAGCTATAGTCAAATTGGCTCTGAAGTGACTGCTGTGTAAATGACAAGCCGAAAACGCGCATCTAGCCACCCCGAACGTCGATCCAAGTAACTTTTGTCCCAATTCCAACAAAACAATATAAAACATGCATGAATAGACACAAACACATAAAAACATCCTAAAAGACTTGAGAACAACAATAAATTAAGCCCGAATGTATCCAATTCATGTGTATAAAACTCACTCATCAGCTTGCTATAATTCATTAATATAATTGAGAACTAGCACGAACAAATTTTTGACTGAACAAGTATTATACATCAACAAACATTTCTGAACCAACTGGTAATGAAGGTGATCAACTTTTCATACCTGACTTATATATGCAAGATGTACAGAGTACACATTTCATGGCAATCAGCAATGATTAACCATAAGCTTGAAGAAACTACTCTTATTAGAGTTAAGTAAAAGAAAACTTGTCTGAACCGTTGATTACCGCAACGCAATTTATAACGCTTTACCCGAAGACCTAATATTAATAATATAGATCTCCAATAATTAGAATAATATCATCACAGTATAATACTGTTATATTTATACACACAGAATAACCTAAACACATAGCACATAAGTCTATCAGTCTATAACACACATAAGACTAGGTATCAAGCCAAACTATTGCAGTCTGAGTTGAACCCGACACAATTCTAACATCCCGACAGTCTAGTCAGACAATACTCGAGTTTAATTTCAATTAAACTCTGCCTAAACACTTAACAATTATCACAGATAATTATCTTATCAGTCAAAATAATTTTTAAAGACTTATAATAATTTTCAAATAATTATTACTCCCTCCGTCCCAAATTATCTGCTGTTTTAGCAAAAAAAAATTGTCCCACAATATCTGCTTTTTTAAGATTTCAATGCATTTTTTTCATTTGTTTTCCTAATTTGCCCCTTTATCTTAATTGTTGATAATCATTACTCTCATTAATGTCTCTCCTCTTTTTTAAACATCCACATTCATGCCCCTCTCTCTCTCTTCAATTAATAGTTATTTCTCTCTATCTCTCTCTTCAATTAATGTGCTGCTTTCTCCCCCTCTCTCTCTTCAATGTTTCTCTCTCTCTCCAATTAATTAGCTGCTTTTTCTTTCTCTTCAATTAATAAAAAAGTCAGCACAAAGGGTATTTTAGTATTTTTAGCATACATATTGGTATCTGTGTGAAACTCTAGAACAACAGATAATTTGGGACGGAGGGAGTATTATTTATCAACAATTTCAATCATTAAAACCGTATTTAAATGAATTAAATACCACATAATTCCTTAATCATTAATATTCATTTAATATAAAATATTAATAAAAATCATTACATAATATTATAATATAATTATAATATCACAAAGTATTTTTAATACTTTAAAATCATTTTTATATGATTTTCCAACAATTAAATCCATTATCCGATAACTGCTATTAATATTAAAATATTAATATTTTCATGCCAAAATATCAAAAGTTATATTTTATAACTTAAAATATTTTTATAACACTTAAATTATTTTTATATGATTTTTAAATCATTATTTCTAATTTTCCACAATTTATTTAATATATCTATTAAATAAACTAATTATCATTAATATTGATTAATTAATGAAATTCATCCCAAAATATTAAAAGTCATCAAAAATAACTTAAAATATTTTCTTATACCATAATATCATTTTTCATGATTTTTCATGAATTAAAATTATTTTTAAATAATTTATTTAATACAATAATTAAATAAATAAATACCTTTTACATTCCAAAAATAATAAATATTTTCGAAATATACTTAAAATAATTAAAAACTATTTTTCAGACTTTAAAATAATTTTTCAGAATTTATTTTGTATTTTTAATAATTAAAAACTAATTTTTTCTAATTTTTAATTAATTTTCTGTAATTTCCGAAATTAAGCGTCGCTAAAGGGGACCTATAGCGACAGAATCGTCGCTATTGGTGTTCTTGAGTGTTCTTGGCCAATTTCCAGATCTTCATGTCAAAGTTCGGGTGAGTATGTTTGACCGGATTTAATTTCTTGTTCTATGTGTTTCTGGGCTGGCTATTGTTCTAATCATGTAGTATAAGTGTAATACTACAACTAAAATCAAACTTCATGGCCATAACACTTTACAACTGAGAGATCTAAGCTCTCAAACTACCTGTCAGACGTGTTCTTGGGTTTCTGGATTTTCCAGAATTTAAAGCACCTACTTTGAGTCCTTATAACGTTCATTTCATGTTCGGTTTATGTGATCTAGCGGTTGAATATTGTAGAACATATGTCAGGCTATAATTCTATGTCATCAGATCATCAAATTAACACCACAAACAAAAGATCTAGCTCGGTCAAACTAGGGGTCAGAACGTGTTTTTGAACAAATCTGGGTTTTCCAGATTGTTCTTGAAGCAGTTCGGTCAACTACGTTTGACCATAAATATTTATGATTCTAACAAGTATCTGAGTGATATAAAGACTGCAGTATGTAGTATCCATGTCATGCTACACGATTAAACCAACTAAATATCATAAACACTAACAGACTGCGAGATCCGAGCATTCAAAACTGGTTGTCAGACTTTCTGGGCAAAATCTGGGCTGCCCAGAAACAGAAATCGTGTTCGGTCAACTAGGTTTGACCGCTTGTAACTTTTAATCTAGACATGATATAACCTTGATTCCTATTCCAGAATAAAACCTTCATGGCATACTACACTTATATAACTTCAAACATCATAAATCATTAACATAGAAGAATCTACAAGCCCTGACATTGACTTGTCAGATCTTATTTTTCTTTTTTATTTTTTTTAGATTTGAGAAATCTTTAAATCCATGCATCTAGATGTTATAGAATCTTGATCTAACAACCCAGATCACTTTTTAACACTATATTCGACATATTAAAACACTTAAACATAACATTGAACAAAGGATCAAAGATCAAGTTGTTGGTTTAGGTTTTATACCTTTATGCAAAAATTTTGATTCTGTGTTTCTGATCTGTTGTGGGTAATCGTAGAGCTGTGTTTTGGGACTGATCTACTACATAATTTGTGAGTGAGGAGAGAGAGAGAGGCTTTGTTGAGCTTTGGTTGTATAAATGAGCAAGTTTTGTACATTTTCTCTCTCTTAGATCTATATATATTATGTTGTAATGCATGAATCTACTGAATTGAGACTGAATGGGCTGTTATAAGTAACATGCTATGCTAGGTTTAGACTAGGGTTGGTGAACAACCAATATCTTGCCAAGATTTGCAAGTAACCTAAAATAATACTCAAAAGGGGCATTTTTGTCATTTCCTTAATTTCTAGAATTTGTATTTGATGAAACCCTTAGGGTTTAGGGTTTGGATATTTTAGGGTTTAGGGTTTAACCCTTTAGGGTTTAAATTTTAACCCTTAAATATTTAGCAACTTGGATTTCAAAAAATTCTCTAATTAAATTTAAAATAGAAAATTTTGATTTCTAAATTATAATTAGGGCTTCCTAATTATATCATAATTTCCTAATCATAAATCAATCTTGCTAATTAGGACTAATTTATCCTAATTAAAATTGCTAATTAAGCACTTAGGGTCAAAATTGTACATTAGGTTTTCAAAACCACATTTTAAGGTTTTAAATAGGAAAATAATATTTCAATTTTAGAAATTAGATTTCCTAATTAGATTAGGGTTTCTAATAACTTGACAATTAGGATATATATTTCCTAATTAACATTGCTAATATAGCAATTAAATCCACCACTGTACAATTAGAGTTTCTGACGGAACAATTAGGGTTCTAAAAATTGGAAATTAGGGTTTGCTAATTAATTAACCTTTACCCTAATTAGTACTTAATTAATAGCACTAAAGCATTAAAATTCTCAGTTATATTCCCAGATTAGGGTTTTATTTTATCAAAATCTGAAATTAGGGTTTTCAGATATGGTATTAGGGTTTTCAAATAATCAATTAAGATTTTAGATAATTCATTAGGTTTTCCCTAATTAATTTAATATTAATGAAGTTTAACCTTGTACATAGCATTGCATTCCCAATCTAGGGTTTTTAAATATCCGAATTAGGATTTTGTACTCCCGGAACTGAAACTAGGGTTTCCAGAACCGATTTCTAGGGTTTCTTATCAGACGTTAGGGTTTTCTAACTGAACGTTGTCGTTCTTAATATAAACTTAGGGTTTTTCACAGATATAATTTATCTGATCAACCCATGACCCTTAACCACATTCTGAACACATCATTAACCATATACACAGAGCATATTTACATAAATCCTTAATCCTGAATAATTCACCTATATCCTTCACCGAATTTTGAAATCCTCAAAATTCAATCTCAATAACATCAAACACATACACTTATTTTCTGTCTACGTCTATTTTTTAACCTTAAATCATTCATTTAAGATTTTCATAAATTGTCTAATTTCTCGGGTTGTCACATTCACCCCTCCTAAGAATTTCATCCCCGAAATTCACCTTACACCTTACACCTTACACCATTCACACATATTTCACATGCTACCCAATACACTACTCACAAGGGTAAAAATTTTAAAAATGTGTTGAGGAATCGTATAGACTGTTCGTTTTTTATTTTCGCAAATGTTTTATGGAAATTCATCCGCAAACCGTCATTACTTACGGACACAAAGGGTGATTAGCCCGATATTCCCTGTACTGGCCAAGTACTGATTTTATCTGTTTTCCCATCACTGCCAAAGGTATAAAATTTTTACCTCATTCTTATTTGATTCCACAGCAAAACAATTTGGTTTGGGAAATTTCTTTCAATAAAACATTTTTGAGAATGACGTCATGATGTCGCACTGTATTTAACAGTCCGTTGAGGATTTCGTCATTTTGTGACTTTGTTATACTACGTCATACTGTAGTGGGCTGACGATCCTTAGATCACATCTAACACAAAGTAATTCTGCATTGATAACTCCATCATTTTTATCATCTCTGCACCAGGTTACATGGTACATAAGTGATAAATAAAAACATTTTTTTTAAAAGGCACATAGTGCGTATTTAGCTTGATGTCAAAAATTGAGGTTTAGCAAAGCTAGGGGTTTACGAAAACCTAAATCTCCACTAATGATCATATTCTTAACAATCTATCTGTTCCTATAATCCTTAACACTCCATTCACACACAACTATACCCAGTTCATAAAACCACACTTATGAGTTCATAACCTGGCCACAATTATATGAGTTTACGAACTTACCCTAGTCTGACCTTTGGCGTCCGTTCGCTGAGGGGCTCATAAACATTTCATATAACTATAAGTCAAGAATGTCACATAAGTATGAGTTCTAAGAACTCGTACTTAATCCTATATTCTCTATCTATGACCTATTTATCTGTATATAATAATTAGCGTGACATAATATTTTAATTATTACCAATGCCACCAACTAAGTAGTTTTTACACCAAGCACAATTCCCCGCCCATACAAGGAATCATACAACTCAGTTGCTGACACGAGTCCTCATTGAAATCCCCACCTAATCTTAACCCCCTTTTTCAATACGAATTTCATTTAATCCGTATCCATAAACCTTTTCTGGATCTGTACCAATTCATGGTACAACTTAAACACAGCATCTTGCTGTAAACTTTTCAATCATAAGATTGATTCTTTCTGACTGTCATAACCTTATCAGATCACGGGGTGATCTTATCGTATATATTACTATTTATTTCTATGTCTATGATCGTTTTGTTTTACGATCTCCTATCCCTGCACTTTCAGTCTTTTGGACTCGATCTATTCACCATTACTGTTCAACTTTAATATCAGAGTTAGGGAACTCTATGTCTTTACACTCGCCGAGATTCATTTTTGAATCTTACCGATACACTAACTCTATTTGAGTTAGTCTTATCCTAATCACTACGGTTATTGGTCTCAGGTATTACTACCTAAGCTTCATAACCAACAGCTCTGATACCAACTGTAGTAGCCCCCATTCCAGGTACCAAATCACCTCGGATCCGGTACTATTTCTATCACTATTTGCGGAAGATATAAAAAAAATTGTTTATACATTACATTACACACTATTCTCCAAGGTCGAGTAACCTTAACTTATACACAATTCATAAAATATCTATTACACAACAACATTTATCAAAATAAACTATTATAAACTAGCCGCACATTTTATCCCAAGCTGAACTTGGCATTAACCTTTTCTTGTATCCGAACACATTCGCCTTATCTGCAATGTTTTATCATGATATAGCAAGGGTGAGCATGAAAGTTGCCCAACAAGTTTATATACAATAATATAACGATATATCATGATTGAAGAGTATGAATAATGGGCTTGCTATAATTCATTAATATAATTGAGAACTAGCACGAACAAATTTTTGACTGAACAAGTATTATACATCAACAAACATTTCTGAACCAACTGGTAATGAAGGTGATCAACTTTTCATACCTGACTTATATATGCAAGATGTACAGAGTACACATTTCATGGCAATCAGCAATGATTAACCATAAGCTTGAAGAAACTACTCTTATTAGAGTTAAGTAAAAGAAAACTTGTCTGAACCGTTGATTACCGCAACGTAATTTATAACGCTTTACCCGAAGACCTAATATTAATAATATAGATCTCCAATAATTAGAATAATATCATCACAGTATAATACTGTTATATTTATACACACAGAATAACCTAAACACATAGCACATAAGTCTATCAGTCTATAACACACATAAGACTAGGTATCAAGCCAAACTATTGCAGTCTGAGTTGAACCCGACACAATTCTAACATCCCGACAGTCTAGTCAGACAATACTCGAGTTTAATTTCAATTAAACTCTGCCTAAACACTTAACAATTATCACAGATAATTATCTTATCAGTCAAAATAATTTTCAAAGACTTATAATAATTTTCAAATAATCATTACTCCCTCCGTCCCAAATTATCTGCTGTTTTAGCAAAAAAAAATTGTCCCACAATATTTGCTTTTTTAAGATTTCAATGCATTTTTTCCATTTGTTTTCCTAATTTGCCTCTTTATCTTAATTGTTGATAATCATTACTCTCATTAATGTCTCTCCTCTTTTTTAAACATCCACATTCATGCCCCTCTCTCTCTCTCTCTCTTCAATTAATAGTTGTTTCTCTCTATCTCTCTCTTCAATTAATGTGCTGCTTTCTCTCTCTCTCTCTCTCTCTCCTCAATGTTTCTCTCTCTCTCTCCAATTAATTAGCTGCTTTTTCTATCTCTTCAATTAATAAAAAAGTAAGCACAAAGGTTATTTTAGTATTTTTAGCATACATATTGGTATCTGTGTGAAACTCTAGAACAGCAGATAATTTGGGACGGAGGGAGTATTATTTATCAACAATTTCAATCATTAAAACCGTATTTAAATGAATTAAATACCACATAATTCCTTAATCATTAATATTCATTTAATATAAAATATTAATAAAAATCTATACATAATATTATAATATAATTATAATATCATAAAGTATTTTTAATACTTTAAAATCATTTTTATATGATTTTCCAACAATTAAATCCATTATCCGATAATTGCTACTAATATTAAAATATTAATATTTTCATGCCAAAATATCAAAAGTTATATTTTATAACTTAAAATATTTTTATAACACTTAAATTATTTTTATATGATTTTTAAATCATTATTTCTAATTTTCCACAATTTATTTAATATATCTATTAAATAAACTAATTATCATTAATATTTATTAATGAATGAAATTCATCCCAAAATATTAAAAGTCATCAAAAAAACTTAAAATATTTTCTTATACCATAATATCATTTTTCATGATTTTTCATGAATTAAAATTATTTTTAAATAATTTATTTAATACAATAATTAAATAAATAAATACCTTTTACATTCCAAAAATAATAAATATTTTCGAAATATACTTAAAATAATTAAAAATTATTTTTCGGACTTTAAAATAATTTTTCAGAATTTATTTTGTATTTTTAATAATTTAAAACTAATTTTTTCTAATTTTTAATTAATTTTCTGTAATTTCCGAAATTAAGCGTCGCTAAAGGGGCCCTATAGCGACAGAACCGTTGCTATTGGTGTTCTTGAGTGTTCTTGGCCAATTTCCAGATCTTCATGTCAGAGTTCGGGTGAGTATGTTTGACCGTATTTAATTTCTTGTTCTATGTGTTTCTGGGCTGGCTATTGTTCTAATCATGTAGTATAAGTGTAATACTACAACTAAAATCAAACTTCATGGCCATAACACTTTACAACGGAGAGATCTAAGCTCTCAAACTACCTGTCAGACGTGTTCTTGGGTTTCTGGATTTTCCAGAATTTAAAGCACCTACTTTGAGTCCTTATAACGTTCATTTCATGTTCGGTTTATGTGATCTAGAGTTTGAATATTGTAGAACATATGTCAGGCTATAATTCTATGTCATCAGATCATCAAATTAACACCACAAACAAAAGATCTAGCTCGGTCAAACTAGGGGTCAGAACGTGTTCTTGAACAAATCTGGGATTTCCAGATTGTTCTTGAAGCAGTTCGGTCAACTACGTTTGACCATAAATATTTATGATTCTAACAAGTATCTGAGTGATATAAAGACTGCAGTATGTAGTATCCATGTCATGCTACACGATTAAACCAACTAAATATCATAAACACTAACAGACTGCGAGATCCGAGCATTCAAAACTGGTTGTCAGACTTTCTGGGCAAAATCTGGGCTGCTGAGAAACAGAAATCATGTTCGGTCAACTAGGTTTGACCGCTTGTAACTTTTAATCTAGACATGATATAACCTTGATTCCTATTCCAGAATAAAACCTTCATGGCATACTACACTTATATAACTTCAAACATCATAAATCATTAACACAGAAGAATCTACAAGCCCTGACATTGACTTGTCAGATCTTATTTTTCTTTTTTCTTTTTTTCAGATTTGAGAAATCTTTAAATCCATGCATCTAGATGTTATAGATTCTTGATCTAACAACCCAGATCACTTTTTAACACTATATTCGACATATTAAAACACTTAAACATAACATTGAACAAAGGATCAAAGATCAAGTTGTTGGTTTAGGTTTTATACCTTTATGCAAAAATTTTGATTCTGTGTTTCTGATCTGTTGTGGGTAATCGTAGGGCTGTGTTTTGGGACTGATCTACTACATAATTCGTGAGTGAGGAGAGAGAGAGAGAGGCTTTGTTGAGCTTTGGTTGTATAAATGAGCAAGTTTTGTACATTTTCTCTCTCTTAGATCTATATATATTATGTTGTAATGCATGAATCTGCTGAATTGAGACTGAATGGGCTGTTATAAGTAACATGCTATGCTAGGTTTAGACTAGGGTTGGTGAACAACCAATATCTTGCCAAGATTTGCAAGTAACCTAAAATAATACTCAAAAAGGGGAATTTTTGTCATTTCCTTAATTTCTAGAATTTGTATTTGATGAAACCCTTAGGGTTTAGGGTTTGGATATTTTAGGGTTTAGGGTTTAACCCTTTAGGGTTTAGATTTTAACCCTTAAATATTTAGCAACTTGGATTTCAAAAAATTCTCTAATTAAATTTAAAATAGAAAATTTTGATTTCTAAATTATAATTAGGGCTTCCTAATTATATCATAATTTCCTAATCATAAATCAATCTTGCTAATTAGGACTAATTTATCCTAATTAAAATTGCTAATTAAGCACTTAGGGTCAAAGTTGTACATTAGGTTTTCAAAACCACATTTTAAGGTTTTAAATAGGAAAATAATATTTCAATTTTAGAAATTAGATTTTCTAATTAGATTAGGGTTTCTAATAACTTGACAATTAGGATATATATTTCCTAATTAACATTGCTAATATAGCAATTAAATCCACCACTGTACAATTAGAGTTTCTGACGGAACAATTAGGGTTCCAAAAATTGGAAATTAGGGTTTGCTAATTAATTAACCTTTACCCTAATTAGTACTTAATTAATAGCACTAAAGCATTAAAATTCTCCGTTATATTCCCAGATTAGGGTTTCATTTTATCAAAATCTGAAATTAGGGTTTTCAGATATGGTATTAGGGTTTTCAAATAATCAATTAAGATTTTAGATAATTCATTAGGTTTTCCCTAATTAATTTAATATTAATGAAGTTTAACCTTGTACATAGCATTGCATTCCCAATCTAGGGTTTTTAAATATCCGAATTAGGATTTCGTACTCCCGGAACTGAAACTAGAGTTTCTTATCAGACGTTAGGGTTTTCTAACTGAACGTTGTCGTTCTTAATATAAACTTAGGGTTTTTCACAGATATAATTTATCTGATCAACCCATGACCCTTAACCACATTCTGAACACATCATTAACCATATACACAGAGCATATTTACATAAATCCTTAATCCTGAATAATTCACCTATATCCTTCACCGAATTTAGAAATCCTCAAGATTCAATCTCAATAACATCAAACACATACACTTATTTTCTGTCTACGTCTATTTTTTAACCTTAAATCATTCATTTAAGATTTTCATAAATTGTCTAATTTCTCGGGTTGTCACATTCACCCCTCCTAAGAATTTCATCCCCGAAATTCACCTTACACCTTACACCTTACACCATTCACACATATTTCACATGCTACCCAATACACTACTCACAAGGGTAAAAATTTTAAAAATGTGCTGAGGAATCGTATAGACTGTTCGTTTTTTATTTTCGCAAAGGTTTTATGGAAATTCATCCGCAAACCGTCATTACTTACGGACACAAAGGGTGATTAGCCCGATATTCCCTGTACTGGCCAAGTACTGATTTTATCTGTTTTCCCATCACTGCCAAAGGTATAAAATTTTTACCTCATTCTTATTTGATTCCACAGCAAAACAATTTGGTTTGGGAAATTTCTTTCAATAAAACATTTTTGAGAATGACGTCATGATGTCGCACTGTATTTAACAGTCCGTTGAGGATTTCGTCATTTTGTGACTTTGTTATACTACGTCATACTGTAGTGGGCTGACGATCCTTAGATCACATCTAACACCAAGTAATTCTGCATTGATAACTCCATCATTTTTATCATCTCTGCACAAGGTTACATGGTACATAAGTGATAAATAAAAACATTTTTTTTAAAAGGCACATAGTGCGTATTTAGCTTGATGTCAAAAATTGAGGTTTAGCAAAGCTAGGGGTTTACGAAAACCTAAATCTCCACTAATGATCATATTCTTAACAATCTATCTGTTCCTATAATCCTTAACACTCCATTCACACACAACTATACCCAGTTCATAAAACCACACTTATGAGTTCATAACCTGGCCACAATTATATAAGTTTACGAACTTACCCTAGTCTGACCTTTGGCGTCCGTTCGCTGAGGGGCTCATAAACATTTCATATAAATATAAGTCAAGAATGTCACATAAGTATGAGTTCTAAGAACTCGTACTTAATCCTATATTCTCTATCTATGACCTATTTATCTGTATATAATAATTAGCGTGACATAATATTTTAATTATTACCAATGCCACCAACTAAGTAGTTTTTACACCAAGCACAATTCCCCGCCCATACAAGGAATCATACAACTCAGTTGCTGACACGAGTCCTCATTGAAATCCCCACCTAATCTTAACCCCCTTTTTCAATACGAATTTCATTTAATCCGTATCCATAAACCTTTTCTGGATCTGTACCAATTCATGGTACAACTTAAACACAGCATCTTGCTGTAAACTTTTCAATCATAAGATTGATTCTTTCTGACTGTCATAACCTTATCAGATCACGGGGTGATCTTATCGTATATATTACGATTTATTTCTATGTCTATGATCGTTTTGTTTTACGATCTCCTATCCCTGCACTTTCAGTCTTTTGGACTCGATCTATTCACCATTACTGTTCAACTTTATTATCAGAGTTAGGGAACTTTATGTCTTTACGCATGCCGAGATTCATCTTTGAATCTTACCGACACACTAACTCTATTTGAGTTAGTCTTATCCTAATCACTGCGGTTATTGGTCTCAGGTATTACTACCTAAGCTTCATAACCAACAGCTCTGATACCAACTGTAGTAGCCCCGAATCCAGGTACCAAATCACCTCGGATCCGGTACTATTTCTATCACTATTTGCGGAAGATATAAAAAAATTGTTTATACATTACATTACACACTATTCCCCAAGGTCGAGTAACCTTAACTTATACACAATTCATAAAATATCTATTACACAACAACATTTATCAAAATAAACTATTATAAACTAGCCGCACATTTTATCCCAAGCTGAACTTGGCATTAACCTTTTCTTGTATCCGAACACATTCGCCTTATCTGCAATGTTTTATCATGATATAGCAAGGGTGAGCATGAAAGTTGCCCAGCAAGTTTATATACAATAATATAACGATATATCATGATTGAAGAGTATGAATAATGGGCTTGCTATAATTCATTAATATAATTGAGAACTAGCACGAACAAATTTTTGACTGAACAAGTATTATACATCAACAAACATTTATGAACCAACTGGTAATGAAGGTGATCAACTTTTCATACCTGACTTATATATGCAAGATGTACAGAGTACACATTTCATGGCAATCAACAATGATTAACCATAAGCTTGAAGAAAGTACTCTTATTAGAGTTAAGTAAAAGAAAACTTGTCTGAACCGTTGATTACCGCAACACAATTTATAACGCTTTACCCGAAGACCTAATATTAATAATATAGATCTCCAATAATTAGAATAATATCATCACAGTATAATACTGTTATATTTATACACACAGAATAACCTAAACACATAGCACATAAGTCTATCAGTCTATAACACACATAAAACTAGGTATCAAGCCAAACTATTGCAGTCTGAGTTGAACCCGACACAATTCTAACATCCCGACAGTCTAGTCAGACAATACTCGAGTTTAATTTCAATTAAACTTTGCCTAAACACTTAACAATTATCACAGATAATTATCTTATCAGTCAAAATAATTTTCAAAGACTTATAATAATTTTCAAATAATTATTACTCCCTCCGTCCCAAATTATCTGCTGTTTTAGCAAAAAAAAATTGTCCCACAATATCTGCTTTTTTAAGATTTCAATGCATTTTTTCCATTTGTTTTCCTAATTTGCCTCTTTATCTTAATTGTTGATAGTCATTACTCTCATTAATGTCTCTCCTCTTTTTTAAACATCCACATTCATGCCCCTCTCTCTCTCTTCAATTAATAGTTGTTTCTCTCTATCTCTCTCTTCAATTAATGTGCTGCTTTCTCTCTCTCTCTCTCTTCAATGTTTCTCTCTCTCTCCAATTAATTAGCTGCTTTTTCTATCTCTTCAATTAATAAAAAAGTCAGCACAAAGGGTATTTTAGTATTTTTAGCATACATATTGGTATCTGTGTGAAACTCTAGAACAACAGATAATTTGGGACGGAGGGAGTATTATTTATCAACAATTTCAATCATTAAAACCGTATTTAAATGAATTAAATACCACATAATTCCTTAATCATTAATATTCATTTAATATAAAATATTAATAAAAATCTATACATAATATTATAATATAATTATAATATCACAAAGTATTTTTAATACTTTAAAATCATTTTTATATGATTTTCCAACAATTAAATCCATTATCCGATAATTGCTATTAATATTAAAATATTAATATTTTCATGCCAAAATATCAAAAGTTATATTTTATAACTTAAAATATTTTTATAACACTTAAATTATTTTTATATGATTTTTAAATCATTATTTCTAATTTTCCACAATTTATTTAATATATCTATTAAATAAACTAATTATCATTAATATTGATTAATTAATGAAATTCATCCCAAAATATTAAAAGTCATCAAAAATAACTTAAAATATTTTCTTATACCATAATATTATTTTTCATGATTTTTCATGAATTAAAATTATTTTTAAATAATTTATTTAATACAATAATTAAATAAATAAATACCTTTTACATTCCAAAAATAATAAATATTTTCGAAATATACTTAAAATAATTAAAAATTATTTTTCAGACTTTAAAATAATTTTTCAGAATTTATTTTGTATTTTTAATAATTTAAAACTAATTTTTTCTAATTTTTAATTAATTTTCTGTAATTTCCGAAATTAAGCGTCGCTAAAGGGGCCCTATAGCGACAGAACCGTCGCTATTGGTGTTCTTGAGTGTTCTTGGCCAATTTCCAGATCTTCATGTCAGAGTTCGGGTGAGTATGTTTGACCGTATTTAATTTCTTGTTCTATGTGTTTCTGGGCTGGCTATTGTTCTAATCATGTAGTATAAGTGTAATACTACAACTAAAATCAAACTTCATGGCCATAACACTTTACAACTGAGAGATCTAAGCTCTCAAACTACCTGACAGACGTGTTCTTGGGTTTCTGGATTTTCCAGAATTTAAAGCACCTACTTTGAGTCCTTATAACGTTCATTTCATGTTCGGTTTATGTGATCTAGAGGTTGAATATTGTAGAACATATGTCAGGCTATAATTCTATGTCATCAGATCATCAAATTAACACCACAAACAAAAGATCTAGCTCGGTCAAACTAGGGGTCAGAACGTGTTCTTGAACAAATCTGGGTTTTCCAGATTGTTCTTGAAGCAGTTCGGTCAACTACGTTTGACCATAAATATTTATGATTCTAACAAGTATCTGAGTGATATAAAGACTGCAGTATGTAGTATCCATGTCATGCTACACGATTAAACCAACTAAATATCATAAACACTAACAGACTGCGAGATCCGAGCATTCAAAACTGGTTGTCAGACTTTCTGGGCAAAATCTGGGCTGCTGAGAAACAGAAATCATGTTCGGTCAACTAGGTTTGACCGCTTGTAACTTTTAATCTAGACATGATATAACCTTGATTCCTATTCCAGAATAAAACCTTCATGGCATACTACACTTATATAACTTCAAACATCATAAATCATTAACACAGAAGAATCTACAAGCCCTGACATTGACTTGTCAGATCTTATTTTTCTTTTTTCTTTTTTTCAGATTTGAGAAATCTTTAAATCCATGCATCTAGATGTTATAGATTCTTGATCTAACAACCCAGATCACTTTTTAACACTATATTCGACATATTAAAACACTTAAACATAACATTGAACAAAGGATCAAAGATCAAGTTGGTTGTTTAGGTTTTATACCTTTATGCAAAAATTTTGATTCTGTGTTTCTGATCTGTTGTGGGTAATCGTAGGGCTGTGTTTTGGGACTGATCTACTACATAATTCGTGAGTGAGGAGAGAGAGAGAGAGAGGCTTTGTTGAGCTTTGGTTGTATAAATGAGTAAGTTTTGTACATTTTCTCTCTCTTAGATCTATATATATTATGTTGTAATGCATGAATCTGCTGAATTGAGACTGAATGGGCTATTATAAGTAACATGCTATGCTAGGTTTAGACTAGGGTTGGTGAACAACCAATATCTTGCCAAGATTTGCAAGTAACCTAAAATAATACTCAAAAGGGGCATTTTTGTCATTTCTTTAATTTCTAGAATTTGTATTTGATGAAACCCTTAGGGTTTAGGGTTTGGATATTTTAGGGTTTAGGGTTTAACCCTTTAGGGTTTAGATTTTAACCCTTAAATATTTAGCAACTTGGATTTCAAAAAATTCTCTAATTAAATTTAAAATAGAAAATTTTGATTTCTAAATTATAATTAGGGCTTCCTAATTATATCATAATTTCCTAATCATAAATCAATCTTGCTAATTAGGACTAATTTATCCTAATTAAAATTGCTAATTAAGCACTTAGGGTCAAAATTGTACATTAGGTTTTCAAAACCACATTTTATGGTTTTAAATAGGAAAATAATATTTCAATTTTAGAAATTAGATTTCCTAATTAGATTAGGGTTTCTAATAACTTGACAATTAGGATATATATTTCCTAATTAACATTGCTAATATAGCAATTAAATCCACCACTGTACAATTAGAGTTTCTGACGGAACAATTAGGGTTCCAAAAATTGGAAATTAGGGTTTGCTAATTAATTAACCTTTACCCTAATTAGTACTTAATTAATAGCACTAAAGCATTAAAATTCTCCGTTATATTCCCAGATTAGGGTTTCATTTTATCAAAATCTGAAATTAGGGTTTTCAGATATGGTATCAGGGTTTTCAAATAATCAATTAAGATTTTAGATAATTCATTAGGTTTTCCCTAATTAATTTAATATTAAAAACGTTTAACCTTGTACATAGCATTGCATTCCCAATCTAGGGTTTTTAAATATCTGAATTAGGATTTCGTACTCCCGGAACTGAAACTAGGGTTTCGAGAACCGATTTCTAGGGTTTCTTATCAGACGTTAGGGTTTTCTAACTGAACGTTGTCGTTCTTAATATAAACTTAGGGTTTGTCACAGATATAATTTATCTGATCAACCTATGACCCTTAACCATATTCTGAACACATCATTAACCATATACACAGAGCATATTTACATAAATCCTTAATTCTGAATAATTCACCTATATCCTTCACCGAATTTTGAAATCCTCAAAATTCAATCTCAATAACATCAAACGCATACACTTATTTTCTGTCTAGGTCTATTTTTAACCTTAAATCAATCATTTAAGATTTTCATAAATTGTCTAATTTCTCTGGTTGTGACACTCACGTTGCATGTCGATCTTATCTATTTGAATACACGTAAGGTTTTTAGTTTTCATATTCCTAACCAACCTGTTATGCAAATTCAAGCAACCAAACCACTAAAGTCAATCATGGTTATATTAAGCCAAAAGTAAAGAGCCCGGAGCCTTTCGCTGGTGACTTCCTTGTGTGGGATACACCAAAGCAAGACTTTCCGTAGGGAACGCCGTGAAAACGGTGGCAAGTTCATAGGTAACAATGTGAGGTGCTATCTAAGTCTTGGATGAGAGTCACAGTTTTGAATGATATTTCTGTCGTTAATAAATTTCCTGACGTATTCCCTGAAGACTTCCTGGCCTACCCCAGAGCGTGAGATCGAATTGTGTATCGATCTTAAACCCGATGAAAAACCCTCAAATATTTTTTCACCTAAAACGAACGTAACATGCGCCAAAGGCGTTGGCTCGAGCTGTTGAAAGATTAAGATAATACCATTCAATACCATCCTAGAAAAGCGAATGTGGTAGCTGACGCATTGAGTAGAAGATCGTATACAGCTATGAGTGCGACGTTGTTAACACAAAGACCCATTTTATATGACTTAAAAATGCTGGAGATAGAGTTAAAGACTTTAGGGACCCATGTGCTGATGTTAAATATACGATTAGAAACGAATTTAATCGATAAAGTTAAAGTTGCTCAAGCTACAGACCTGGAACTGATGAATATGAAGAAGAAGGTGCTAGAAGTCGTTATTCCAAAAGCGAGAATCGACGATTTGAGGAAAGTTTAAACCTTTGATTTATTGGTCCATTTAAAATCGTCAATCGAGTAGGAACTGTAGCCTATAGACTCGCCTTACCTCTATGTATGTCGCATGTTCATAAGATTTTTTAGGTATCGATGTTACGTAAATATGTAGATGACCCGAACCATATTATCGATTTAGAACCGGACGAGATAGCGGAAGATTTAACGTATGAAGAGGTACTTGTTAAAATCTTGGATAAGAAGGATCATATTCTATGCTCAAAGGTTATACCTCAAGAGTTAGAATCTGACGAGGTATCCTCACCTCTTCGGCATACCAGGTATGTACGTCAATTTCGAGGACGAAATTTCATAAGAAGGGGAGATCGTAAGACCCCAATTTTTATGAATAAAGATTTAATTTTCTCGAAATATTTTTTTTGAATAATAAGGTGTGGATTTGATATAATGTTATAGTTGTGGGTAATATTTATAAATTTTGCAAAGTAACCAAGTTGTCATAAAATATTCGATTGGTCGGAAAATATTCGTTTTACCAAGGAATATTCGTACGATGTCACAATCATCGGTGGACCCCACAACGGAATTATTGTCGGACTTAGAAAACGACAGAAATATCTTTTTATAAAAATAACGGCGAAAGTTTTACCATTAACTGTTGAAATACCCAGTGATAAAAGTACGGTAATATGTGTGGTTGCATAGTAGCACATGGTATTGATTATTAATGCTTACGTGAGAAGTCACTCAGTTATACTCAATTATTACTACATTAATTACTGCATAGTATCTCACGTTGTTGATTCAATTATTGTCACAATATTTTATATTATTAAATCAATAATTGAGACGACACAGTTATTCATATTATTATTTGCATTATTGACGATGTCTAGAAAGTTCTGTCGAGGAAAGGGGCTTGATCACCTAATTGCGCGCCAATAAAGAGAAATCTTTATTAGAAAGCCCCTTTTTTCCGGGAATGATCTAGTTTTTAATATTACGAGTTATAATAATGATGAATAAATATTATTAAAAATGTGTTTTATGAAACCAAATGAGTTGAGATAAATAGAGGGAATTTTTATAAATAATTTGCTATAAATTTAGCTTATTATATGGGCCCCCACTTACTCATTTTTAAAAATTATCGGGAGAAAGTTATCACAGTTTTTGTTATATATATATATATATATATATATATATATATATATATAATTTTGTCAGGGGGTGAAAAAGTTGGTCACAGGAGAAGTTACTATTTTATTTTTATTATTATTATTATTATATATGTTTTGTTTTTTTTATGTAAAATAGAATATATTATATTTTATTGGTTGCATAATACTGTATAGTGTTGCATAGTACTGCATAGTGTAGCATAGTAAAATCAATTTTTTTTAAAAGTTTTGGCCGAATTCGCTGACCGTGAATGATTCGACTGTGCAGTCCGTGATTTTATTTTCTAAATAGTATCCTTCCATTCTCCTATAAATATGATGCTTAGTTTAGAAATGAAAATCACACCAGAATCAGAGAATTCTTCTTCTATAATATTAAACGTGTTTCTTTAAAGTTTAAGGAAACTTTGAGTGTAGAAAATAATGCAAGTTTTCTTCAAGAATATGTTCGCTATATCAGTCAAAATTGTTTTATTTCTAAGGTAAGGGGTATTATTTATTTCATATTCTCTTACGATATTATTTTTTCGTATTCATAAGGAATATTATTGTCGTCCAAATATTCGTAAGGAAGATTATTTTCTTACAATATTCGTAGGGATATTGTCTTCGTTCAATATTCTAAAGGAATATTATTTTTGTTCAATATTCATAAAGGATATTATTTTTGTTCAAATACTCGTAAGAAATAATTTTTTCTTAATACTCGGTAGTATGTAAGTAATATTATTTCGTTTCATATTCCTAATTCTACACTTATGTTGATAAGTATTGCTTCTATTCTCCTTGAAATTAGTAGAATATCATTGAAATTTGCGATTCATCTAGTATCGTTTCACAAGGATATTTTTCTGAACATTCTTGTTAAATTTTAATCTTTTCATGTCGGGGTACTATTCACGAAGTACTATTCACTCGGGTACTATTCACCTGAAAAATTGATTTCTTTTCTGTCCAAATTATTTTTAATATGTGAATATTGTTCTTGAATTTTACTCCACAAAGCAATTATAATGTTGATAATTTGGACATTTTTAAACTCTGGATAAATTTAAAGTCTTTAATATTTATCATTGATTTCGTTTAATTGATGTTTATATCATTATCATCATCATCGTCATGCTTATATTGTGATAAAAGTCATCTTAGGCCCATAGGGCATAGATGGACTGTTGTTTGGTATGATTATGACCATGAATTATTCGGTATAATCATGGCCTGTAATGTTACAAATGATGTGGTAAAAGTCCTCACTATCCCGTAGTGCATTGATGAAGAGTGGTTGGTATGATCATGACCATGCGTTCTTTTCGGCCAAGGGTGCAAAGATGAATTATTGTTTGACATGTTCATAACCATTGATGATAATACAAGTATCCATGACCCGTAGTTCATGGATGATTCATGGATGTGATAGTAATGAATACCTTGGACCCGTAGTGCATGGATAATTCAGCGATGTGGATTATTTATTAAGCTAAGTCTCTCTGATAAAATTGATGATAAACTTTTAAATAATAGAATATAGTAGATATATTGCTCTACTTGACTCTTGTAATGGATTACTTATTCTGCTGCAGTTATTGATCTAAAACTTGTTGTCTATTGTATTCTATCAATTGTTATACTGTTGAAGGCTAACGATAATTTATTCTGCATTATCGTAGTCATAATATTCTTTACTGGGCTAGTTGAGCTCACCATTTTCTTTAATTGTTCTCTTCAAAAAATGAGAATATAGCTGGGACTAGTCAGGAAATGGAGTGATGGTCTAGATGGTTGCTATAGTAGCCATCACTATTCTATAAAATAGTGTGATAATAATTATAATGAGAACTTATTTTGAGTTTGGATATTTTCTAGGAGACAATATTTGTATTAAAAATCACATCTTATGTTTTGTCGTATTCTGCACGATACTTAACAGTTGTATAAATTAAGTTTGTATTTAAATTATGTACCATGTATTTGGTGACTCAAGATAGGTTGTGTGGACTTATTTTGGGGGCGTCACACATTATTTTGTTTAATAGGAAATTCATCTTAACGACACTCCTTACGAAGAAAATTATGGAGTCCTACACAATCTAGTACAAGCTTTGCTTGAGTTTTATAAGGAAATGGAGGTGTAAACTTGAAAATTGTGAATCTCGATTTAAATATACCAAATATTTTCTCAATTACGTTCCTTAAGGAAGCATGACGAAGATTGAACAATTCAATTTCATTTTCGGGGTCACGACCCTGGCCAGCAAAATCTTGAAGATGATATTGAACACATAGAAAAGGAGCTAAAATTACCAATACCAGCTTCAAAAGGAGCCACTAATGAAGGTGCCCTGTGATGTGGTTATAAAGTATAAACCAGTACTCTTTTAATCTTTCCTTTAAATCAAAGTGAATTGATAACCATCTCCACTAAAATGCATCAGTTAGTTTCAAAAAATTCCAAATCAGAAATATAATCTCTCATCTTTAGCATATGACTCCTTAAAGAATGAATACTACCATCAAAATCTCTAGGAGGGTATATAAAATAAATAAAAAATATAAAACATTCGTATAATGAACCTAGATCCATATAATAATTGTGACGCCCCCAAAATAGGTCCACACAACCCATTCTGAGTCGTCAAATACATGGTACAGAAACCAAATACAAACTTCATTAATACAACAGTCGTGCAAAATACGACAACACGTGCTGTGAGTTTTAGAACAAATATTATCTTGTAGACAATATCCAAACTCAAATAAAGTCCTCATTAAAATTATTGATACACTATTTTACAAAATAGTGAAGACTGCTATAATTACTTTCTTGAACCATCACTCCACACCCCGACTAATCCCAGTTATATTCTCGCCTCCTGAGAAGAACAATGGAACAAAAAGGAAAATGGTGAGCTCAACTAGCCTAGTAAAGAATATTATGACTAAGATAATGTAGAATAAATTATCATTAGTCTTCAACATGGAAAAACCTGATAGGATACATTAGATAACAAGTTTTAGATTAACAACTATAGCGGAAACAACAATCCATTAGAAGAGTCAACTAGAGTATGATATCTACTATCTTCTATAATTTAAAAGTACATCATCAATATTTTATCCTTGTAACATCATTCAATAAAAATTTCCAATCAACGAATTATCCATGCACTACGGGCCAAGGATATTCGTTAGTATCACCAGTGGTCATGATCATGCCAAACATATGTCTATCTATGCACTACGGACCAAAGAGGACATTTACCACAAAGATTATCTATAACATTAAAGGTTATGATTATACCAATACACAATTCATGGTCATAATCATACCAATCAACAGTCTATCTTTGCACTACGAGCCAAAGATAACTTCCAGTACAATATAAACACGAGGATGATGACAATGATATAAAGATTCAATCAAGTGAGATAAATGCTAAATATTAGAGATTTCTAATTAAATTTATCCAGAGTTCAAAAAAAATGTCCAAATTGGCAACATGATAACTATTTGTGGAGTAAAATTCAAGAATGATATTCATGTATAAAAAATAATTTGGACAGAAAATAATCAATTTTTGTCGTGAATAGTACCCCGTGAATGGTACTCTGTGAATTGTACCCCATGAATAGTACTTTGTGAATAGTAAATCGACATGAAAATATGAAAATTTATCAAGAAAGTTCAAACCAATATTCTCCTGAAATGATATTAGATGAAGCGCAAAACTTAAGGAATTTCTAATCATTTCAAAAATTATAGAAGCAACACTTACCATAGTAAGTTTAAATTTAGGAATATGATATGAAATAATTTCACTTTCATAATATGGACTATGAAAGAAAACAATATTTCTTACGAGTATTGAAATAAAATAATATCATTTACCTTAGTAAAAATTGGATTTGACTAGAATATCGGATATTATTATAAAAAAATCTTGCACAAAAAGCTACACTCAAAGAATCCTTATACTCAAGAAAAATACTCACAATACTATAGAATAAGAATTATTGATATTGAAGGTGTGTTTTGTGACGCCCCCAAAATAAGATATACATCACCCATCTTGAGTCGCCAGATACATGGTACAGAATTCAAATACAACTTAATAATATAACTATCGTGTACAGTACAACAAAACATAAACTGTGAGTTTGAATACAAAAATTGTCTACTAGAGATTATACAAACTCAAAAGGAGTCCTCATTACAATTATTATCACACTATTTCACAGAATAGTGAGGACTACAAATGCACCATCTAGGACCATCACTCTGTTCCCCGACTAGTCCCAGCTACGTTCTCATTTCCTAAAGAGAACAGTGAAAGAAAGGGTGAGCTCAACTAGCCCAGTAAGAAATATTATGACTAAGATAATCCAGAATAATTTATCGTTAGCCTTCAACAGTGTTAAACTGAGAAAATATAATAACTATCAAGTTTAACTGCAGAAGAACAAGCAATCCATTAGAAGAGTCAAGTAGGGAATAAAATCTACCATCTTCTATGATTTAAAATGTTTTTCATCACTTTTAACGCTGGGACTCAACTTAATAAATAATCTACATCATCGAATCACCCCTGCATTACGGCCAAGGATATTCTTTAGTATCACGACCACAAATTATCCATGCACTACGGGCCAAGGACATTCGTGTTTTCATTAATGGTAATGATCATGCTAACAACTGTCTATCAATGCACTACGGGCCATTGAGGACTATTATCACATCATTTGTAACATTACAGTCATGATTACACCGAATAATTCATGGTTATAATCATATTAAGTCTATCTATGCACTACAGGCCACAGATGACTTTCAACAAAATATAAACATGAGGATGATGACAATGATATAAGAATTCGATAAAACAAGTTCAAGAATTAAATTATCTAGGAATTGATAACGTCTAAATTATCAACATGATACTGCTTTGTAGAGTAAAATTCAAGAATGCTCGGAAGAATATTTCCATGAAAAGATACTGGATGAAGCATAAATATCAAAGATATTCCACTAATTTCATGGGTATAGAAGTCAAAGTTTTAATCAACTGAGTATAATAAAGAATGGAATAACAAAGGAAATCACTATGTATGCGATAGACCGCACAGGTAGGTTATTCCAACAGAATAATAAAGGATGGAACAAGGTCCGGCGTAAACGCATATACATGATATTTTGACAGAATAATAAATAATGGAACCAGGTCCGGCGTAAACGCACAGACAGGATATTTCGATAGAATAATAAATAATGGAACCAGGTCCGTCGTAAATGCATAGACAGGATATCTCGACAGAATAATAAAGAACGGAATATTAGAATAATGTCACCATGTATAGGGTAGCCCGCGTATACAGGTTATTCCAACAGAATAATAAATAATGGAATAACAAAAGTTCTCTTCATGAGTACAACAAATAACATCCTTACCGTAAAAGAAACTGAATATAAGAGTAGGAAAGTAGCAGAATACTTTTCTATAGGTTCTCTTATAATTCTCTCTCTAGAATTTCAGTGAATTCGTAAGAAATAATGAAGGAATGAGCTTCTATTTATAGAAGAATGGACTGCATAGTAACTAACTTATGAACGGTCCAGATTGATTTACTTTAAATAGACGATCCAGATTGGTTTACTATTAAAACATAAAACAACGGTCCATATTGATTTACTATTAAAACTTTAAACCAGCGATCCATATTGATTTACCATTATAACTTCCACAAGCGGTCCATATTGATTTACTATTATATCTTCAACCAACGGTCTGAAAAATTAGCACATCTCCTCATGGAATAATATTGTACCCAAAAATGATTTGGACCGAAAATAAATATAACTTACGGGTGAATAGTACCCCATGAATAGTAACTCGTGAATAGTAAATCATGAATTATAACTCATGAATAGTATCCTGTGAATAGTAACTCATGAATAGTAACTCGTGAATAGTACTCCGACACAAAAAGTGTCTCGAATACCTAATTGAACAATATATCCTCCAGACATTAATTATACTAACACAGATAAGTCCAACATAATGGAACTATAAAATTCATCTTTAATCAACATGAACTTATTCATCATTAATATTATAATTCACAATATTTAACAACCAGGTCGTTTCCAGGAAAGAGGGGGCTTTCCGATAAGGATTTTCCCTTATTGGCGCATAATTAGGTGACCAAACCTATCCTTGACATAACTTCTAGACATTGCCAATATTGCAAATAATACTATGAATAACTTTGTCGTCTCAATTATTGATTTAATAATATATCATATAATGCAAATGATACTGTATCAATAATTGAATCAATAATATGAGAAATATGATGCAGCAATTACTATAGCAATAATTGAGTATAGCTGAGTGACTTCTCACGTAGGCATCAATAATCAATACTGCGTGTTACTGTGCAACAACGCGTATTACTGTACTTTTACTACCGGGTAGTTCAACAGTTTTAAAGGTAATACCTCCGCCATTATTTTTATCAAGTATTTTTGCCATTTTCTCAATCCGACAATAATTCTATTGTGGGGTCCACCAATGATTATGTCATTGTACGAATATTTTTCTGTTAAAACGTATATTCCCGGACCAATCGAATACTATATAACAACTTGCGTACTTTGCAAAATTTATAAATATTACCCACAACTATAAATTATATCAAATCAATACCATAATATTCAAAAATATAATTCAAAAAAATTATTCTTTATTCATAAAAGTTGGGGTCTTACATGTTTTATGAAGGAGGGGTTACCCCCTATTTATAGTGCAACTGAGGGAGAAAAATAAAATTTTCTGCCTAACCTTTTCTTTTTTTTTCTCCGCCTACTATGCCTAACCTCTCCCTTTCTTTTGCATAACTCCTCTTATTTCAAAGGTTGGGGTCCCACACATGAGAAACATAGTTTGCAGGCAACAATCAGCCACCAACCATCACTTTTATCACATGTATAAATATATATATATATATATATATATATATATTGTACTACTATTTAAACAATTATAATATATTTAAAAAAATATTTTATCGCAAAAGATAATTGCTAAACTTTCAACAAATATTTCATGTTAAATTCCTTCATTTATATCAAAATTGAACCAATATCCACCACATAATAATTATTCATAATTTATATTATAAGCTCACAATATTAACAACTAGATCATTCCCAGGAAAGAGGGGGCTTTTTGATAATGACTTCTCCTTATTGACGCACAATTAGGTGACCAAACCCCTTTCCTCAACAGAACTTTCTAGACATTGTCAATAATGCAAATAATAATATGAATAACTTTGTCATCTCAATTATTGATTTAATAATATAAACTATTATGACAATAATTGAATCAATAATATGAGATACTATGCAGCAATTACCGTGGCAATAATTGAATAAAACTGAGTGACTTCTCACGTAAGCATCAATAATCAAAGATACTTTACAACCACGTGTATTACTGTACTTTTATCATCAGGTATTTCAACAGTTAACCGTAAAAGTTTTGCTGTTATTTTTATAAAAAGTTATTTCTATCGTTTTCTATCTCTAACAATAATTCCGTTGTGGGGTCCAACAATAATTGTGTCGTTGTACGAATATTCCATGATAAAACAAATATTCTCCGACTAAACAAATATTTTATGACAACTTGCTTACTTCAGAAAATTTGTAAATATTACCCACAACTATAACATTATATCAAATCCAAACCTTATTATTTAAAATAACATTTAGAGAAAAATTAATCTTTATTAAAAAAAGTTGGGGTCTTATAACATCCCCTTCTTATGAAATTTTGTCCTCGAAATTAGTGTACGTACCTGGTATGTTGAAGAGGTGAAGATACCTTGATTTTATTTCAGATTCTAACTCCTAGGTCATTTCCTCAATATCGTGGTTTCTCCACAAAACTTTGACTTGAGGTATAACCTTGGAGCGTAGAATATGTTCATTCTCCACAAAATTTTGACTTGAGGTACCTCTTCATACGTTAAATCTTCCGCTATCTCGTCTGGTTCTAATTTAATAATGTGGTTTGAGTCTTTCATACATTTACGTAACATAAATAGGTGAAGAATGTTATGAACACGAGATATACTTGGCGGTAAGGCAAGTCTATATGCCATAGTTCCTACTCGATCAAGGATTGAATTCCACGTCCCTTCGATGAAGATTAGTATAACTCTTTTATCGATCTTATGATGTTTTTATACGTTACCGGATCATTTAAATCTTTTCCGTTGTCATTCATACCAATTTCGGTTCCAACAACGTTGCTTCACCCACTTCATCCCAGCATATTGGAGACCGACACTTGCATCCATACAATGCCTCGAATGGAGCCATGCCTATACTTGCTTGATAACTGTTGTTGTAGGAGAATTCCACTAATGGCAAGAACTTGTCCCAACTTCCTTTGAAGTCTAGAACATAAAATCTTAATAGATCTTCAAGGGTTTGAATAGTCCTCTCTGACTGCCCGTTCGTTTGAGGATGATATGAAGAACTAAATCGTAAATTCGTGCTCATATCTTTCTGTAAACTAACCCAAAATCGTGAAGTGAATCTTAAGTCTCAATCAAAAACTATGGATACTGGTATACCATGCAGTCTTACAATCTCGTTTATGTATATATGAGCAAGAAGTTCAAGTGAATATGTTTCTCGTATAGGTAAAAAATGAGCAGACTTGGTTAATCTATCAACAATGACCCAAATTGGATCTATGCCTTAAGAAACCTTGGGAAGACCAGTAATGAAATCCATGGAAATGTGCTCCCACTTCCATTATGGAATTTTAAGTGGTTGCAATGGATCTTTTGGCACTTGATGCTCCGCCTTGACACTTTCACAAGTTAAACACCTTGAGATAAATTCCGCTATCTCTCTCTTCATATTGCTCCACAAAAATGTATGTTGAAGATCACGATACATTTTGGTACTCCCAGGATGGATTGCAAATGGTGTGTTGTGCGCCTCTATCATGATTTTATACTTCAAATCAGAGTTGTTAGGAACACAAAGTCTGGAGTTAACTCGAAGTATTCATTCTTCATCGATTCTTACTTCTAGAATAACACCTTCTTACACCTTCTTCATACGCATCAGCTCCAAGTCCGTAGCTTGAGCAGCTTAAACTTTATCGATTAAAGTCAGTTCTACTCGTATATTTGACATCATCACATGGGTACCTGAAGTTTTTAACTCTATCTCCATTCTTGTAAGTCATATAAAATAGGCCTTTGCATTGAGAATATCACACTCGTACCCACATATGATCTTCTACTCAACGCGTCAGCTACCACGTTCACTTTTCCAAGATGGTATTGAATGGTATGATCGTAATATTTCAACAGCTCGAGCCAACGTCATTGCCGCATGTTGAGTTCCTTTTGAGTGAAGAAATATTTAAGGCTTTTATGATCTGTATGGATCTCCACTTTTTCCCCATACAGGTAGTGTCTCCAGATCTTTGGCACGAAAATGACTGCTACTAACTCTAGATCATGAGTAGGATAATTTCTCTCATATTTTTTGAGTTGTTGTGAGGCATAGGCTATGACTTTCCCATGTTGCATGAGAAAGCATCCTAACCCTCTGTCTGAAGCATTACTGCATATGACAAATCCCTCCGAACCAGATGGTATTGTCAGAACAGGTGTTGAAATGAGTCTCCTCTTGAGTTCTTGAAAACACTTCTCACATTCCTCGCTCCAACTGAATTTTGTATCTTTTTGAGTTAGCTAAGTTAATGGAGTAGCGATTCGAGAAACTCCATCCAAGAATCTCCGATAATAACCAATTAAGCCCAAAAAGCTACGTACTTCGGTTACTGACTTAGGTTTCTCCCAACTTTGAATTGCTTTAATCTTCCCCGAGTCAACATATATTCCATGATTCGTTATCACATACCCAAGGAATGCTTCTTCCTCAAGCCAGAACTCGCATTTTTTTAACTTGGCATATAACTTATTTTCACGAAGCTTTTGGAGTATCAGTTTCAAGTGTTGCTCATGATCTTCACGACTTTTGGAGTAGATGAGGATGTCATCAATAAAGACAACCACAAAATAATCTAAATATTTTTTGAATACTTGGTTCATCATATACATGAAGGCCGCAGGAGCATTAGTCAATCCAAAAGACATGACTAGGAATTCATAATGCCCTTACTGAGTTTTGAAAGCAGTCTTTGGAATGTCATCAATTTTAATCTTTAATTGATGATATTCAGAACGAAGATAAATCTTTTAGAAGTATTTAGCACCTTGTAATTGGTCAAATATGTCATCAATGTGAGGTAACGGGTACCTATTTTTGATGGTGGCATGGTTCAACTCTCGATAGTCAATCCAAAGTCGCATACTCCCATCTTTCTTCTTTACGAATAAAACAGGAGCACCCCAAGGAGATGTACTAGGAAGAATGAAACCAATGTCTAACGACTCTTGTAGTTGGGTTTTTAACTCCTAAAGTTCAATAGGATCCATTCGATATGGGGTTTTGGAAATGGGTTTTGTACCGGGTTCAAGGTTAATACAAAATTCAATTTCACACTCTGAGGGTAGGCCAGGAAGTTCTTTAAGAAATACGTCATGAAATTCAATAACAACAAAAATATTATTCAAATCTGAAGTATTTTTGTTCAAGTCCATGACATGGGCAAAGAAAGCTTGACACCCGTTTTTCATTAAACGAATGGCTTTATGGCTTGATATGACAGTGATTGATTTTAGCGGTTTGGTTGCTTGAATTCGTATAACAGGTTGGTTAGGAATATGAAAACTAACAACCTTACGAAAACAATCAATTTTAGCATGATAAGAAGTTAACCAATCAATCCCTAAAATCACATCAAATGCAAGTATTTTTAAAGAGATAAGATCAACAGGTAATGTGAGGGTGCCAATTTGAATCAAACAAGATTTATAAATAGTGGATGTAATGAAGGTTTCTCTAAGCAGAGTTTTATCTGCTCTTCATTGTCTACCAAATGAGATGTAAACCGGGATAACTCCGTAAACTTTGCCTCGTATTGCGATACATTCATATTGTTCTGCTCCAGTTTTATGAATTCCACCTCCTTTATGTGATGAAAACTTTCTAGAAAGTATTTGTCATTAAAAAAATTCTTGGAACCTCTCCCAAGACATCTTAAGTGCGGACAGATGAATACGTTTTATAGATTCCCACCAGTAATCTGCCTCTTCGCGCAACATAAAGGTGGCAAATGGAATTTTTTTCTCTTCAGTGCATCCCAAGACATCAAATACCTTGGTAATCTGCTTAATCCATGTCTCTGCCTTTAGTGGCTCTGGCTTTCCGAAAAACTCTAGCGGTCCTAACTCCTTGATTGTTTAGCAGTGACAAGTCGTGAGTTACCATTGTTTCCACCTGCATTTTGAACAAGAGTCTCTCTCTTCTGGTTTTGCATGAATTATAAAAATCTTCAAAACATCCTATTGGTCATCATTTGGTTGGTGTTGTTTTTTACATGAGAATTATTTCCTTCTTGATGCACATTATCCTGGTAATTGATTATCGATGTCTCAATGGTCGCATGTGCTCCATTGCTCATCTCAAAAAATTTAGATGTCATTCTCAAATACTACCACAAAACAAGGTTTAAATAAAGAAATTCACATGCCACATATTAACCCTATATTCTAACCGACCAATAACAAATAAGCTTAGGTAGGACACTAGCGAAGGATTTATTCGTCTCTCCCCTCCTAGTTCTAATCCCAGATCTCCAATAGAGATCATATCCCTAAGCTCTGATACAAACTATGACGCCCCCAAAATAGATCCACACAACCCATTTTGAGTCGCCAAATACATGGTACAGACACCAAATACAAACTTCATTAATACAACTGTCGTGCAAAATACGACAACACATGCGCTGTGAGTTTTACTACAAATATTATCTTGTAGATAATATCCAAACTCAAATAAAGTCCTCACTAAAATTATCGATACACTATTTTACAAAATAGTGAAGACTACTATAATAACCGTCTTGAACCATCACTCCACACCCCGACTAGTCCCAGCTATATTCTCGCCTCTTAAGAAGAACAATGGAACAAAAAGGAAAAGGGTGGGTTTAACTAGCCCAGTAAAGAATATTATGACTAAGATAATGTAGAACAAATTATCCTTAGTCCTCAACAGGAAAAAATCTGATAGAATACAATAGATAACAATTTTTAGATTAACAAATACAGCGGGAATAACAATCCATTAGAAGAGTCAAGTAGAGCATGATATATACTATCTTCTACGATTTAAAAGTCCATCATCAATATTTTATCCCTGTAACATCATTCAATAAATATTTCCAATCAATGAATTATCCATGCACTACGGGCCAAAGATATTCGTTAGTATCACCAGTGGTCATGATCATGCTAAACACCTGTCCATCTATGCACTACAGGCCAAAGAGGACTTTCACCACAAACCTTATCTGTAACATTAAAGGTTATGATTATACAAATCCACAATTCCTGGTCTTATTCATACCAATAAATAGTCCATCTTTGTACTATGAGCCAAAGATAACTTCTAGTATAATATAAGCATGGGGATGATGACAATGATATAAAATTCAATCAAGTGAGATAAAGGATAAATATTAGAGAATTCTACTTAAATTTATCCAGAGTTCAAAAAAAAGGGTCCAAATTGTCAACATGATAACTATTTGTGGAGTAAAATTCAAGAATGATATTCATGTATCAAAAATAATTTGGATAGAAAAGAATCAATTTTTGTCATGAATTGTACTTTGTGAATAATAGCCCATGAATAGTAACTCGACATGAAAATATGGAAATTTATCAAGAAAGTTTAGACCAATATTCCCGTGAAATGATATTAGATGAAGCACAAAACTTAAGGAATTTCTAATCATTTCAAGAATTATAGAAGCAATACTTACCATAGTAAATTTAAATTTAGGAATATGAAATGAAATAATTTCACTTTCATAATATGGACTATGAAAGAAAATAATATTTCTTACAAGTATTGAAATAAAATAATATTATTTACCTTAGTAGAAACTGGATTTGAATGGAATATCATATATTATTTTGAGTAAATCTTGCACAAAAAGCTAACACTAAAAGTATCCTTATAGTCAAGAAAAATACTCACAATACTATAGAATAAGAATTTCTGATATTGAAGGTGTGTTTTAGGAAGGAGGAGTTACCACTATTTATAGTGCAACAGAGGGAGAAAAATAAAATTTTATGCCTAACCTCTTCTTTTTTTCTCCGCCTACTCTACCTAACATCTCCCTTTCTTTTGCCTAACTCCTCTCATTTCAAAGGTTGGGGTCCCACACATGAGAAACATAGTTTGTAGGCAATAATTAACCACCAACCATCACTTTTATCACATGCATATATATATATATATATATATATATAATACTATTATTTAAACAATTATAATATATTTAAATGAATATTTTATCGAAGAAAATAATAGACAAACTTTCAACAAATATTTTATGTTAAATTCATTCATTTATATCAAAATTGAACCAATATCCACCACATAATAATTGTTCATAATTTATATTATAAGCTCAAAAAATTAACAACCAGATCATTCCCAGGAAATAGTGGACTTTCCAATAAGGACTTCTCCTTATTGGCGCGCAATTATGTGATCAAATCCCTTTCATCGACAGAACTTTCTAGACATTGTCAATAATGTAAATAATAATATGAATAACTTTGTTGTCTCAATTATTGATTTAATAATATAAAATATTGTGACAATAATTAAATCAATAATATGATATACTATACAGCCATTACTGTGGCAATAATTGAATAAAACAGAGTGACTTCTCACATAAGCATCAATAATTAAAGATATTGTACAATACCGTGTGCTACTATGCAACCACGCGTATTATTGTACTTTTATCACCTGGTATTTCAACAGTTAATGGTAAAAGTTTTGCCATTATTTTTTATAAAAAGTTATTTATATCATTTTCTAACTCTGTTAATAATTACGTTGTGGGGTCCACCAATGATTGTGTCGTCGTACGAATATTCCCCGACCAAACGAATATTTTATGACAACTTATTTACTTTGTAAAATTTGTAAATATGACCCAAAACTATAATATTATATCAAATCCACACCTTATTATTCAAAATAACATTTAGAGAAAAAATAATCTTTATTCATAAAAGTTGGGGTCTTACAATAATACTTATATAAAAATCCAATATAAATAATTATGGATTTAAAGTGTAGTGTAATGGATGGTTAGTAGAGGTCCAAGAAATTTTTCCTCTCATTTTCTAAGTCCCAGTTGGGAAAACAAAAGGAAAAGAAAAAAACATACATCCTACATATTATAGAACATCATATAAAAAACCCAGAAAAACCTAATCACACCACAGTGAACAAAGTTATGGGACAAAATCATGCATAAATTAAAGAGGCAAATTGTATACCTCTACATCCCAGAAATTCTCCAACCTCAATATGTGTCCCAGCTTCAACAAAATCTCAAACTTAATTGAATACATCCCCTTAATTAATTATAATAATTTTCACCATTAATTAATGTTGTAATATTGTATTATTTTTGTGCAGAAAAGTATGTTGTTGTGCTCCGTGAATTTGTATATACTATATAAAGCCCTAGTAAAAACTAACCTAATTAATTATGAGCAAAAATCCTTCAAACAAAAAAAAAAGAAGTCCTATATTATAAGGAAAAAAGGAATACCGGTTACGACAGTAGTAGAGCTTAAAACGGCCAGTATATACAACAGAAGGCAGCGACAGCGAGTGGAGGCACTGAATTCCCTCTTTAATTATTGGAATAGTTTCTTTACTGGCGATTTGAATGTCCACCTTTGTGTTTAATATTTGGAAGTCTTTATAATTCTTTAGAGATGAGGTCAAAGACTTTAGATATGGGTTGATATTTATAACTCTTCTTCTAAAGTCGGTCAAACTCTACCATTTGATAGAAATCTAAAAAATTTATGACTTTTTGAATACCAAAATACTTTTATAGACTTTATAAAAGTCTCAATTCAATACCACATAACTTTTAAAGACATTACAAAAGTTGTAATTGAATACTAGTAAACTTTTATAAACTATTTAAATGTCTTGATTGGATACAACCAAACTTTAAAAGTCTTTAAAAGTCTTAATTGAATACACCCTCCTAATATTTTTTATATTCCATCTTAGCGAATTGGAGAGAATATCTAACGGACTGATCTGTTGACGGACCAGCTACGGAGACGGATTTTAGAGATATGGCGACGATATAAATTGTTGCCATAGCCAATTCATACTACGCCGACGGTTCACACCGTCGTCATATCTCAAAAAATCGTTGATATAGCCGGTCCGTCAACGGACCAATCCGTTGGAGAACTGGTCTCCTTAGCAAATTGCATAATTTTTTAATATAAATAAATTTCATAATTAATATTTTTCCTATTTCAAAAAATATGACCAACATTACCTTTTAATAATAATTTGAGATAAAATTTAAATTGATATAAATTAACCTAAAAAATTATGAAAATTATAAATTATTTAAACGATTGTATTAAATATATTATTTATTATTTCTTTTTTAAAGTTAAATGATAATTTTAAATATTTAAATTAATTTTAAAAATCAAAATTAACCCTATAATTTGTAATAACTCTGATACCATATAAAGTAAATAATTATAATAGAGTATAGCACAAAATGTATTAATTTGAAGTTGCAATTGTAGTACATACATAGCTATATAAACAGCTTGGCCTAACATTCAGTGATAAGAATACTAACTGATTAGATTACATACACTAACTGACTTGATTACATTTAAATTCAAACACAAAGAAGGCTATCTAAGTAATGTGTTTGGTAGGATAATAATAAGGTTGTTTGATTGCATCTTAATGGATCTTAACGGTTCATTTTTTAATGTCTCTTTTAAGAGACCACAGATTTATATGAAGATGTTATTTGAATAGTTAAGATATAAATATGAGTCTAAACTATTCAGAGGAACTCTTAATATAAAAATATGAGATGTTAAGATGTAATCAAACACAAAAATTCTCCCTAACACTAACTTGTACTACCCTTCATTAGGGACTGTAGACACTCAAAATTTTATGCACACCTATCACTGACATTGCAGGAGGGCAGAGATTCGTCTTTCAGAGATAACCCTAGAAGACAGCTCATATCCAGTCCGAATACTACCAAAACTTCAGTCTCAACCCCAGAACAAACACAAGGAGTATCAGTTCCAACCTCGAAGATAACCCCAAGGCATGCAGTTCCAATACTGGAAATTCCACCGGAGAAGGCCGATTCATCTCGGAGATAACACCAAAATATTCAGTCTCAGTCCCAACTCTGGGAGTAGCAGTTACCAACCTTGGAGATAACCCCAAGGAGTGCAGTTGCAGTTCCAGAGATAATCCTGTAAATGCATGTTTCAAATGCATGCAATCAGCTTCAACCTCGGCACTGATTAGTAGGTTTTATATTTACCTATTCGGTATCTGTTACTTAACTTAGTTGCTTATATTCATGTTTATTAGTTAATTTTTAATATATTTTATGTTATTTTGTAGGCTATAATATGACATTGGCATAAAGAAGCAAGTGAAAGCAATTTGGACATCTTTTGGACTAAAATATGCAAGAAAATGAAAGAAGGGAATATTGAAGGACTTTTAACACCAAGTTGGATGCATGTTCTTGGCTTTAAACTTGGATTTTATGGTAGCTCTACTTCTTAGCTTTCTGGAACATCTTGAATCAATCGATCGGAGTTCGGATACGAGAGTTATGGCCTTTTTATCAACGAAGATCAAAGCTAAGAGTTGTCATGTTGGCCATTTACATAACATCTACTTCAAGCCCGATTTCCTCCTTGATCGAATCCAAATATTTCAATTATCAAAGAATGAAAGTTATAGATATCGTCGATATCTTCGATTTGATAGGTGGCAGGTCCCATAACTTCTAGCGGATCAAACGTTATGCCTGTTTTACCAAAAGAAGTCACAGTAAAAAATAGAGTAGAGTGGACCGCGCTAGGGGGTGCTAGGCCACCAGAAACACTGGCACAGTAGCGCGAACCACGCTATAAATGACTTAGGGACAGCGCGCAGCGCGCTAGGCGGAGGGAAAAGAGTTAAATTGGGTTATTTCATGTCCAATTTGAGCTAGAATAGGATTCTTAGTTGCCTAACTTGCTAGGGTGTCCATTAGAACTCTAAATACTTGAGTTTAACTTGGATTGGGAGGCTAGTTCTAAGACTCCATTAAATCCCTCTTGGGATAGATTTCTATTAACTTATTCTTTACTTTATTTCTTAGATTAGGAACCATAGATTAGATTATTATAAGAGATTGAAGCAACTTGGACACCATTGAAGATCAAGAGCAGGAGCTTGAGGAAGATGGAGATTTGCTGGCAACAGATTTATTCTTTACTCTACTGTTATTTTTATCTTTTAATGTATATTCAAGTGTGGATTCTGAGTTTTAATTCTATGAATTAATTCTTTGTTTGAGATTACAATGGATCTTATTGTGTAGATTATTTTAATATGTTTCGCTATCAATTACTATATTCTATTGTGATTTGGACTTAATTGTTTAATTGATTGGCCATCAATTACTGTGATAATTTATATGAACTTGAGAGATGAAGTATTGATTTTGATCTTATCATGATAGCATGTGTTTGTGATTTTTGCATAGATGGAATTCATGATTCATGTTTAGGATAGAGATATGTCGTTACGCTATATGTAATCTTATAGAGAACTTGTGCTTTAAATCCTTTTTAATTGTAATTCACATAAAGATATAGTGGATTAGTTAATTAGGGTGTCTTGCTTAATTCTATCACTGTGGATTTAAGTGAGTATGAGTATTATACATCGAGAGGTGGTTTTATCTGCTTTAGTGTTCTTGATTAACAATTCAGGATAGAAAATCACTGATGATAATTGTGTTAACTTAAATGAAGCAATATGTGAACTTGTGATCTTAAATCTCCGTAATCTTAATTTACCTAGTGGAATTTAATAGTAGTTTAATTATAAATTGAAATTCATTCGTTTAAATAAGATTGAGTTGATTACGGGTTAGTATTTGGTGATTTTTATTAAACAATTCCTTGTGGGAACGATACACTACTTTCACTTTATTAGTTGTTGACCGCGTATACTTGCGTATTGTGCGTAACTAGATTTTACCCAACAAGTTTTTGGCGCCGTTGCCGGGGAATTAGTTTAATTTATTTTTACTAATATTAGCTTCAATCAAATTAGTCTTAATTTAAACATTTTTTTTCTTTTTATTTAATTCTCTTCCTATTTTTTTTCTTTTCAGGTACCTTCATTGGATTCAATTATCAAAGGCCATATTCGAGTATGACTCAACCAATGGGAGCGATGATGGATTAACTCAATGTATTTTCTGCATTATTAGCACAACTTGAGACACTTTCGAGAAGGTTGGACATTGTTGCAACCCAACATAATCGAAGGATTGTAGTTATTTGCAATTATTGTGCTGGAAATCACCCGAGTAATCAATGCACCAATAGTCTTGGGTCGGTAAAGTATGGTGGTAACTACCTCAACAACTATTCTTATCCCAGTTATCATCAAGTTTGAGGGTATCACCCAGATTCTTCAGGGAGCTATAATTATCAAGATCAATACTCTACTCCAAATCCAACATACACGCCAGAACTCTCATATCAACCTCCATTAAAAGAAGAAAAGTCAAAGTTAGAGGAATTACAGTCAAAGGTCATAGCAAACCAAAAGGAGAGGAGGATTAATCAAGAGCGGTCAATTCAGAATCAAGAGATATCAATTCAAAATATGCAGAACCTGATGGATCAAATGCTCAAATCCTTGAACAACTGTCCTCAAAATAAGTGGTGTTATCACGAGGATTCCGAGATTGATGAAGTTCCCGAGCCAAATCTGCGACTGGATGAGCCACAAGATATCGGAAGTGTGGACACAATTGGGGGTAATGAAATAGAGGTCGATGAAGATCTAAATGGGTCTCCACCAAAGATCAACGAGTCAGTCAAATTTGCAAAACCGTGCCCACTTGGTAGTCATGTCGTCGGTGAAGCTCTTTATGACATAAGAGCGAGTGCAATAATGAAGCCATGGTGGGACAAGAAAGAGAAGATAGACGAAGAGCCCATTGTGTCTGACACTTACATGCCCAAATATGATCACAAACACAATGGAAATAGAACCTAGTTATTTGCCCTTCTTTATGGAGATTATATCAAGTCAGAGCATGCTAGGTGACTTTGATGCTATGGCCATCGCTTGTGGGAACCTCCCATAGGATTATTTACTACTGATGGATGGAGGGTTCCTAAATTTTAAAAGAGGAATTGGATAGCGTTGACCAGACAAAGTCGGGCTTACGACGTTAAAACTAGCGCTACTTGGGAGGCAACCAAAGCTCTAAACCATTTCTTCCTTATTTATTCTTTATATTTTAGTTTATAGTCTAGCTCAAATATTTAGTTTTCAACGAATATTGACTCCATAATGGTATGCTCGTACGTAAGGCAAGAAAAAGAAAATTCATTCAGCTACTGTCATTCCAACGCGGGACGCGCTATACAATGCCTAGACCCAGCGCGGGGCACGCTAGCATCTCAGAAACCAATTGCAATCACAGCACTGCCACGCTACATCACCGATCTAAAAGCGCAGAATGCGCTGATGCGCCCTCAAACTACAGATTGCCCAGCGAGGACCGCGCTATGCCAAGCCTATATCAAGCGCGGGGCGCGCTACCAGTCCAGAAACCACTGTTTACCTAGAGTGGGGCGCGCTTCTCAAGGGTTATACCCAGCGCAGACCGCACTACTCAAGAATTTCAGGCGCTGAACGAATTTAATCGACGTGTCTCAGATTTGAACAAAGCCAATTCTCCTTAATACATGCAACTTCTGCACTTCTCCTACACCCATTACACTTCCAATACTCCATAACCCCCATTACACCACCCTTACCTCTCCTTCTCCTTTTCAACTTCCATTCCCATTAAACCCATCCATCACCAATTTCCAATCAATGTTGGTTTTCCATTTCCAATCCACGGCGCGGGACGAGCTGCTCGGAATTCCCAGGCGTTATAAGTGTTTTAATTGTAATGTTAGTCAAGTCCAACTCAAGTGTGGTTACCGATTTATTCCAATGTGTCTGGCCTATTCACCAGACTTAGCAGACAAGGAGGAAAATGCTATATTTTTAGGGAAATCCTCTCTTTTAATTTTTCCTATTTCAGCCATTTTAGTGTCGTATTGCATATAGTTATTTATTTACATTGGTGGTTTACATTGTAGTTCATATAGTTACATTTAGTTTTTGCATTCAATTTCTTGAAAAAAAAATTGAAAAAAATAAAAAATAAATAAAAATTAGTAGTTAGTTTAATGCGTTTATATAGCATTTAGTACATCTTGCATGAGTCCAGCTGTTTGATATTTAAAGTTTGTTTTGGCCAATGATGAGATTGAAATAGGGTAGCCAAGTATAATACTGATTATTAGAACGTAGATGTGATTTCTTGTTATGAATTGAGTCTTTTTCTGTTTGAAACTGGTATAATAAGGATAGCATAGTAAGAACAACCTGTTAATTGATTGAGTTTAAATTTATACATAATGGGGCTCTAAAGGATAATTCTAGTTTGAATGAAAGAATGACAAGAACAAGTAGTTATGGCTAAAGTTACACAAAAAACTACGTTTGGGGGAATATTTGGGGTATATAAGCTAAAAAAACAAAAGAAAAAAAAGATATTGAGTTGAATAAATTGAGTCCTGTGGTGGGTCGAGAAGAAGCATGAAATGAACTCCCCATAAACACATGCATGAGATGGAGCGTAAAACGCACTCAATATCCATCAACCAAAAGAAAAAAAAGAATAAAACGGGAAATAAGAGCAAAAAGCCCCCGTAGATGAAAAATGAAGCATAAGTATCCCATATTGACCCTCGATATTGGTAATTGTTTAATTTTAGTTGGATCTAGCTTATTTTTAGATTTCTTGAGTTTACACAGTATGATGCCTTCGAAGAGACTTATTATGTGTTAAATTTGATTTTATATCAGTTAACATTGTTGTGAAGCAAACACGCACTATATTAGTGATAACAGTCTAAGATTTGATGATTGATTGAGAAGTTATTGATTAGTTTTGATATGATGTATTATCGTGTTTATGTGATTTCTCTAAGGCCGGTTGAATAGACTTGTTTATGTCATTACTACTGGATTCGTAGGCATGTAGATTAGTTGCATTGCATTGCATTGTTGTTTTGTGTTTTTACTTGAGGACAAACAAAGGTTTAAGTTTGGGGGTATTTGATAAGTAGGTTTTATATCTACCTATCTGGTATCTGTTACTTGAATTAGTTTCTTATATTCATGTTTCTTAATTACTTTTCATACATTTTATGTTATTTTGTAGGCTATAGTACGACATTGGTATAAAAAAGTAAGTGAAAGCAATTTGGACATCTTTTGGACTAAAATACGCAAGGAAATGCAAGAAGGGAATATTGAAGGACTTTTAACACCACGTTGGATGCATGTTCTTGGCTTACAACTTGGATTTTATGGTAGCTCTACTTCTTTGCTTTCTGGAACATCTTGAATCATCCCAATCGGAGTTCGGATGCGAGAGTTATGGTCTTTTTATCAACGAAGATCAAAGCTAAGAGTTGTCATGTTGGCCATTTACATAACATCTACTTCAAGCCCGATTTCCTCCTTGATTGAATCCGAATATTTCAATTATCAAATAATGAAAGTTATAGATATCGTCGATATCTTCGATTTGATAGGTGGCAGGTCCCGTAACTTCTAGCGGATTAAACGTTATGCCTGTTTTACCAAAAGAAGTCGCAGTAAAAAATAGAGTAAGCGCGGACCGCGCTAGGGGGGTGCTAGGCCACCAGAAACACTGCTACAGTAGCGCGAACCACGCTATAAATGACTTAGGGACAGCGCGGGGCGCGCTAGGCGGAGGGAAAAGAGTTAAATTGGGTTATTTCATGTCCAATTTGGGCTAGAATAGGATTCTTAGTTGCCTAACTTGCTAGGGTGTCCATTAGAACTCTAAATACTTGAGTTTAACTTGGATTGGGAGGCTAGCTCTAAGACTCCATTAAATCCCTCTTGGGATAGATTTCTATTAACTTATTCTTTACTTTATTTCTTAGATTAGGAACCCTAAATTAGATTATTATAAGAGATTGAAGCAACTTAGACACCATTGAAGATCAAGAGCAGTTGCTTGAGGAAGATGGAGATTTGCTGGCAACAGATTTATTCTTTACTTTACTCTTACTTTTATCTTTTAATGTATATTCAAGTGTGGATTCTGAGTTTTAATTCCATGAACTAATTCTTTGTCTGAGATTATAATGGATCTTATTGTGTAGTTTATTTTCATATGCTTCGCACTCAATTACTATGTTCTATTATGAGGATGGTCTATTGTGATTTGGACTTAATTGTTTAATTGATTGGCCATCAATTACCGTGATAATATATATGAACTCGAGAGATGAAGTATTGATTTTGATCATATCATGATAGCATGTGTTTGTGATTTTTGCATAGATGAAATTCAAGATTCCTGTTTAGGATAGAGATATGTCTTTACTACATATGTAATCTTATAGAGAACTTGTGCTTTAAATCCTTTTTAATTATAATTCATATAGAGATATAGTGGATTAGTTAATTAGGGTATCTTGCTTAATTCTATCATCTATGGATTTAAGTGAGTATGAGTATTATGTATCGAGAGGTGGTTTTATCTGCTTTAGTGTTCTTGATTAATAATTCAGGATAGAAAATCATTGATGAGAAGTGTGTTAACTTAAATGAAGCAATAAGTGAAGTTTTGATCTTAAATCTCCGTAATCTTAATTGAACTAGTGGAATTTAATAGTAGTTTAATTATAAATTGAAATTCTTTCGTTTAAATAAGATTGAGTTGGTTACATGTTAGTACTAGGTGATTTTTATTAAACAATTCCTCGTGGGAACGATACTCTACTTTCACTTTATTACTTGTTGACCTCGTATACTTGTGTGTTGTGCGTAACTAGATTTTACCCAACAAACACCTTCAAATGTGTGTAAGGATCTCCTAACCCATCATATTTTTTGAAGTTAGGAGTTTTGAACTTTTCTGGATAATGAACATCAGGGAACTTTTATGGTCATATGAGACACTTTCGTATGTTCCAATTCCTTTGATAGAACACATGGTTTCTTCCATTTGAAGGACTTTTTCCTGATGTCACCGGTGTCTGGATCTCATTTGAGATGGGTGATATCATGAATCTTATTGGTCGTATCCAACTGAAGTTTAGGTACTGTAATGGCTTTATCAGAACCTTGGGATCCTCCTTGTGTAGAGAATTCAACATGTACAAGTATCCTTGTACCCTAAGTAAACTGGTGTAGTTCTTTAAGTAGAATAACCAAATATGTGATTTGTTTACTTAATCCGTTAAATTCTTTGCGCGAAATTGGAATAAGGTCAGTCTGGTCTGATGAGGACATAATTGACTGTAGGCTCGCGGCCTTTTTGGACTTTGACCGGGTAGTAGGTCCAATTGTTTCCCTGCGAAAGACTTGCATAGTTTAATCTTAGGGAAATGTGAATGTTTACATGCTATGTGATGTATCCGTTCTATGAATATTATCCTGCAAGGTAGATGTTAGCTGTTTGTAATACATGATACCATGTAAATTTAAATATGTATGTATACATATCTCATCATATTTCTCATTACATGGAGATGAATATGGAATGAAATTACAAGTAAGTAATTTTACGAGTAATTTGAAATGAGAAAGCATGAAGAGACTTTCCTTCGCGATTGGTTTATCAGAGGCTGACCTATCTTAGGTTACTCTCACGTCTTTTTGGCATGAAGGTTCCCAAATCATCGCAATTTACTCAATGGGAAGTTAATCCGGTCTTTCAATTGGCGAGAATTTGGGTGGTGCCTTTCTTGAGCCTTATTGGAATTAGTCTTCCTACGAGTCCAGTAATCAAACACCGACAAGATAGCCTCCTGATGGAGGAACCACACAACATACATTCACATACAACGTGTCTAACCGTTTATGAAAATGATGACATGTGCGAAGCACTAATATCATAAGTAGATATAGTGTAAAGCATTAAGCGCAGTAAAATATATGCATTCGTACACATTCATCAAATGTAAATGCAACATCCACACATAAGCATGTAACAGTTTTGAAAAGCTTGTAATAGCGGCTTAAGTCCTCTTACTGGCATCCCCATCGGAGTCGCTACCTGTCGACGTTGGGATTTTTATTTGTCCCTTTTCTTTTCTTCTTCTTTGGTGTTCTCATTTTAGGTGAGATTTGTTTGAAAAAACAAGTGAAAAAGGTTCGATATGTATCATGTCGACGATGGACTATTAAGAGTCGCCAATTGATTTTTTATATGGTTGTACCAACACAACCGAGAAAAGGTTTGCACATTAACCCAATGATGTGACACTGCTAAACTGGTCAGTTAAACCGAGATTCATTAGGGTCCGGGGACTTGATTATGCAGAGGGAAGGTGTTAGGCACCCCTAACATCTATGTTACCACGATTACCGCCACTTTTCAAGAAACTGTTATATGAATGTGTGTGTGTGTGTGTAGTCAATGTGCTATTATTTGGAAGTAGTGCGAGGTCTCGTTCGCACCTATATACACAGGGTTTGAATTTGTGTAAAAATTCAGTTTTAAACAAGATATGGCAGTGATGTTTTATAAAAGAGGTTTTTAAAACCCTTGTGCTCAATAATAATTGAGACATTTTACACTTCCATTTTTATCAAGTGTTCGACTTAATTGCTTTTAATTTTCGAGATGCGAAGCATCTTCGAGAAAATAATATACAAAGCAGTGTCGAACACCTCGTGGGCATAAAAACCATCTGAGGAAATCCAAACACTGTGAATAAATTTACAAGCTGCTTACAGCTGAAAATATCCATTACGGGAACCGAATCTAGATCCAGTAGACTGAATCTGTGATCACATGACTCCTAGGCTCACATAATACCGTAATTGATTAAAAAGCAGTAACCAAGTATATATGTGACAACCCGAATTTTTATGGGTTATTAAAATAAGAATTTAATAAATAAAATTCTTATTATGAGATGTATCTATTTTAGATTATGTGGTTTGGTGAGTAGAAATTTATTATGCATGAGGTGTAATAGTTAATTTAACTATTGAAGAAATAAAACAGAATTTTTATGAAAAGGAAATTAACTATATTATATTACTTAATTTAATTAAGTTGAAATTATATTACGAAATAATATAATTTGATGGTTATGCCTTGTTGGCAATGGAAATGTTTTGAATTAAATTCATGAATAATGTGAATAATTCACTTAATTTAAATAGTGAATTAATATAATTGTTTTAATAAAATGAGAATGTAATATATTGCATGAAAATGTACTATGTTAATGTATTACGATAGTGAATTTCGTAAATAGTAAAATATTTATTAAACATAATAAATATTTTAGTTGAAATATTTATGGAATAAAATGGATATTCGATGAATTTTTTGGAGAATAATTTATTTAGGTACGATAATATTGATTAAATGATTTTATAATCAGTGCGTACTTTATTACGCTAATGGAATGGAAATATTCTAATTTAATTAAATAATTAAATTAGAGGATTAATGATTTATTAAACAAATTATAACTATATTAGCTAATTAAATATTGTGTTGGCTAAATAAAGATTATAATTTAATTGGGTAATGTGTGACATGAGTACTATAGGATAAGAGAATTATAAAAATAAAATAGAAAGGGTTTTAAAGTGTGTCAACCAAACAAGGTCTTATGACCTTTGGAATATTGTAACTATTGAGACCTTAATTTATTTGAGCGTAAACCATTGTCAGTTTTTATGTTACGTAATATTTTTCTAAGTCTAAATAACAGAGAGAATGGGGAGCCTTATAGAGGGTTTGAGAGATAAAGAAATTTTCTGTGGATTAAGAAGAGAAATCCTGCGAATCAAGAGGGAAGAAGATGTGTAATCAAGGTTTCCTAATCATCTTCTAACCATTCTAAAGAAGAAATCAAAGGTAACAACTTGGTTGTAAAATCTATTTTGTGTTCTTATATATACTTCTCTGTAAATGGATTTTGGTAGAGGATTTATTAATAATTGATGATATAATGTTAATAGATGCGTATAATTTGTTATATGTAATCTATAAAAGGTTTTCATGTAATCAAATTCGTGGAAACAAGTGTTAGAAGAAGAAATTTGGTTTATGGCTTAATATATGTATTTTGGGTCTATTTTAAGACTTAAATTGATGGTTAGATCATGTATATAATCTGAAATTGATAATAGATGTGATTAGTACGTCCAAAAACGAAAAGAACGCAAGTTGAATCAATCAATTTGGTTAAGAAACGAATTCGTAGTAAACGAATTCGCTAAATTTTCAAAACATGAACAATTAGAATGAACATGAGTTGTAAATTCATATTAAGGTTAGTTAATGTTTATGTTAGTTGATGGGTATTAGGTATGTTGTAGTTTTATGAGTTACAAACCTATAGAATCAAAAATGGACTGAATTGGATGAGTATAACTCATGTTATGATCATTGGAAGGAGTAAGGGTTTGTGTAATCGCGAAGAGCAGAGCCTGAGGGCCTTTTCTGCGACTTGGGGTGCAGCTGCGCTGCCCCCAAGGCCAATTGAGGCGCAGCTACACCGGGCATCAGTAACAGTTTGACTGCTCTGACCTACTGCAGTAAATTAAGCATAACTTTTTCATACAAACTCCGATTAAGGAGATTCAATATGATCCGGAACGAGGACGAATAGAAATACAACTTTTGTTCTTTAAGGTTTTTATTTTGAGGTCTTTAGGAAGAGTCAAAATGGTCATCTTTAGGACTATTGTATTTTCGGAGGCAATCGGAGGGCGTCGGGCTTGCACGTGTGCAAGTGTAGTGCTCTTGACGATAATAGATGTTTTTCTAAGTTATAGAACATGAATATTATGAAGTATAATGATGCTTAACATTAATAAATGATATATTAGATATGTTGAATATGCATACTAAGCACACACAAGAGAGACAAATTGGGCGTGTGACGAATAATCGTCGAAACGTCGTGGTAAGTGATAATGAACATAAAAAGTGTTTTAAATTAAATCAAATGACTATTATAAGATATTGAATAGTGTCAATATAAAACCAATAAGTAGTCATATCAAGACTTCAACACTTGAATGAACTTTGAATAGGAAATACAGTGAGATATAAGTTGAAAGTTAACACAATCAAATTGAACATTATGTATCGATGATAAGAAGGGTTATGAGGCATAAATTAAAGTTTACATTACAACTACTATGCGTTGATATTTGACTAATAGTTGATGTGCATGATTATATAATTGTGTAGGGCACGTGAAGTGCAGATAACTGTAAGCTGTTAAACTGTTACTGGTAAACAACGATCAAGGCAAGTCTTTCAGTTCCTATTTGCTATGTGAACTTGATGATGAACTATTTTAATTCTTTATTGTAAATAGTATGATGTGTCATATATATGTTGAAAATATGGAACGTTAAAGTCAACATCTGACTACGTTGATTGAGTAATAAATGCTGATTGAGTAAGGAACTCAATCTTTGTATTTGATATTTGAACAGCAGCATGTATGTTATGTTAGTTCAATGTTTAAGAGATATATGTTGAGCATGTTATTATGTGTTACGTGATGCATGAAAATTATTAGATTTTGCTGGCTGTCGAGCTCAACCTTGCAAATAACCATTTTTGCAGGTTATAGATTGAAGATGTCACTATGTGCTACTTGAATGAAGTGGTTCAGAAATATTATACGAAGATGTATATATTAGTTAAAGTTACTATTTCTTTAAAACATGATTAAGACTCATGAGATGTATTAAATTTTTTGATGTATAGTTTTAAATTGAGTTGTAAAGCTAGAGTTAGAGTTATCTGATATGTAAAGGTTATCGGATTGAAATGTAAAATTTTATATGATAACAGTGATAAATCGAATCATAAAATAAGATTGATTCAAAGACATGTAGTTGATAAAGGTTTTAATTAAGGGAAATAAAATTTTAAATTATTCCGCATTTATAAAGTTTAACATCGAATAATGATGTAAAATCAAAAGGTAGATGTGTTATTAACGACCGAAGTCGAGAATTAAATTGTATGAATTTTGGGGTCGTTATAATATATATATATATATATATATATATATATATATATATATATATATAAGCTGTAAATATATATACAGACATGATCAGCCACCACGAAGCACCTCCATGGGGGATCACAAATATAAATAAAGTTATAAAAGAAATCAACCGCCACAGAGTAGACTTCAGGCGCGACGAAGAGTAAAGAAAGCTGTAAAGACGATAAACCGCCACAAAGTAAACTCCAGGGGGGATTAAATTTATATATATATATATATATATATATATATTACACAAACTGAAATGAAACCACGGACCGAAGTTTGGGCATACACACGCAACACGACTCTCAACGTGAAGAATGGTGTGTGCAAAGATGAAGAGAAATGCTTAAAAATGTGTAAGAAGGCTTATACTGGGCTGCCAAAGAAGACTTCTATATCGTTTAATGGATGACCACTCGGCTCCCGCCGGTACAAAATAGAAGCTATATGTGAGCTCTCAAGTGTTTAAAATGAGAAAACACTCAGTGTAGGGTGAATACAGAACAAATTTTGCAGGGCTTTCTCGCCTTTTTCTCTTATAAAATGGTCACCCCAAGCCCTCTATTTATAGAAGGGGGAGTCGCATGTGTACCTACGGCTAGCATGTTCTTAGCTTGGAACTTGGATTTTATGCTAGCTCTACTTCTTAACTTTCCTGAACATCTTGAATCATCCCAATCGAAGTTCGGATGCGAGAGTTATGGCCTTTTTATCAACGAACATCAAAGCTAAGAGTTTCATGTTGGCCATTTACATAGCATCTACTTCAAGCCCGATATCCTCCTTGATCAAATCCTAATATTTCAATTCACAAAGAACAAAAGTTATAGATCTCGTCGATATCTTCGATTTGATAGGTGGTAGGTCTCGTAACTCCTAGTGGATCAAACATTATGCCTGTTTTACCAAAGGATGTCGTAACAAAAAGAAGAGTAGCGCGGACCGCGCTATAAATGACTTAGGGACAGCGCGGGGCGCGCTAGGCGGCGGGAAAAGAGTTAAATTAGGTTATTTGATGTCCAATTTGAGCTAAAATTGGATTCTTAGTTACCTAACTTGTTAGGGTGTCCATTAGAACTCTAAATACTTGAGTTTAACTTGGATTAGGAGGCTAGTTCTAAGACTCCATTAAATCCCTCTTGGGATAAATTTCTATTAACTTATTCTTTACTTTCTTTCTTAGATTAGGAACCCTAGATTAGATTAGGATAGGAGATTGAATCAACTTGGACACCATTGAAGATCAAGAGCGAGAGCTTGAGGAAGATGGAGATTTGCTGACAACAGATTTATTCTTTACTCTACTCTTATTTTTATCTTTTAATGTATATTCAAGTGTGGATTCTGAGTTTTAATTCCATGAACTAATTCTTTGTTTGAGATTACAATGGATCTTATTGTGTAGTTTATTTTAATATGTTTCGCTATCAATTATTATGTTTTATTGTGAGGATGGTCTATTGTGATTTTGACTTAATTGTTTAATTGATTGGCCATCAATTACCGTGATAATCTATATGAACTCGAGAGATGAATTATTGATTTTGATCTTATCATGATAGCATGTGTTTGTGATTTTTGCATAGATGAAATTCAAGATTCGTGTTTAGGATAGAGATATGCCTTTACTCCATATGTAATCTTATAGAGAACTTGTGCTTTAAATCCTTTTTAATTGTAATTCACATAGAGATATAGTGGATTAGTTAATTAGGGTGTCTTGCTTAATTCTATCATCTGTGAATTTAAGTGAGTATGGGTATTATGCATTGAGAGGTGGTTTTATCTACTTTAGTGTTCTTTATTAACAATTCAGGATAGAAAATCATTGATGAGAAGTGTGTTAACTTAAATGAAGCAATAAGTGAAGTTGTGATCTTAAATCTCCGTAATCTTAATTTAACTAGTGGAATTTAATAGTAGTTTAATTATAAATTGAAATTCATTCGTTTAAATAAGATTGAGTTGGTTACGGGTTAGTACTTGGTAATTTTTATTAAACAATTCCTCGTTGGAACAATACTCTACTTTCACTTTATTCCTTGTTGATCGTGTATACTTGCGTGTTGTGCGTAACTAGATTTTACCCAACCGTGTTCATTGGAGAACTTGGATCTTATGCAGAGGACGAGAAACTCAGGATGCAGCTGTTCTAGAAGAGTCTGACTGGAGAAGCCCGTTCTTCGTATAACAGATTAGACAACTCAAAGATCCATAGCTGGGAGGAGCTAGCTCATGCCTTCCTCACTCAATACAGCTTCCAGTCTCAGATGACTCCTGACCGGTACCAGATTACCAAGGTCAAGAGATAGTCCAATGAGTCTTTCAGAGAATATGCTCAAAGGTGGAGGTGCCTAGCAGCTCAAGTTATTCCTTCCATGACAGAATCAGAAATGGTCATGACCTTCATAGACATACAAGAAGCACTTTCTATGAAAAAGTCTTAGCTGGCATTGGTAAACCATTTTCTAAAATTTTTAAACACGGGGAGATGACTGAGATGGGATTGAAGTCAGGAAAGATTCAAGACCTAGCTGCCCTTAAAGCTGTTACTGAGCACATTCAGTCCGAAAACTATAAAAACAACCCCCAGAGGGTCCATAAAAAGAAAGAGGATGATGTTTCCTTGATACTTCAAGGTCAAAAAGGCAATCAGAATATGCCTATCCAAAGGAGAAATTACACTCCCTTTGAAGCACATTCTTCAAACCCTCCATTGCCAAAAGGTGGAGAAGTGAAATGCCCTCGAGTGTTCACACCCTTAGGGGACTCACTCGAGAACATTCTCAGTCTTCTGACGACTCAGAAGAAACTCACGCATCCTCTTCCACCAGCCAACCCTAATGGGAGGGGTTTCAATGCTTCTCAGAAATGTGCTTATCATGTCAGAGCACCTGGACATGATACTCAAGATTGTTGGGCCTTGAAACACAAGATCCAAGATTTGATAGATAACGGTGAGACCGTGGTCACCAAACCAGATCAACCTCACGTACAAGACAACCCTCTTCCTCAACACAAAGAGGAAGAGGTCAACATGATTAATTGGAGCAGTGGACAGAGTTCCAATTTTAATGGAGAATCATCCCAGACCATCAAAGACGGTGTTGAGAAATGGGTTTATGCAAAGTTCCAGTTTGTAATGGAATGAAATATTAAAGCTTTGTGTAAGCAGATAGAGCAATTAACAGAACTGGTGACCTATCAACATCAAGTCACACGCCAATTTATCATCCAGGAGCATGTCAGTCTCCTCCCTTTTGTTGTGAATACTCCCTTGTCACCTTCAGAGAAAAAAACACTGGAAGACAAAGTGACGAAGAGAGCAAGTGCTAAATCCCGTCAGGATTTTGCCAATAGAAGGAATTTACATACCTGGGCCAACCTATGGAGGAGATACTTCAGATGCTGATCAATTAAGGAAGGATCACTTCCCTTCTACCTCCAATTAATCCCCGTTCAGGACATTTTCATTCTGATGGAGTATATTAATATCACTCCCATTCTCGCTGTCACAACACGGAAGAATGATGGGCACTCCGCCACCTTATTCAGAATCTAATTGATAGAGGCATCCTGCAGCTAGCAGATGACGATACTGTGCTGTTTGAGAGTGAGAATACTTGTCCTACTAAATGGAAGGGACTGGTAGCAGTTATATCAGCTGAGGCTGATGGGACTGTCAAACCTTTCACAATACAAGCAATTCAACTTAAAGGAATTAATAATCTTTTGAAAGTGGCTGCTCCAGAGCCAATTAACTTGCCATTCAGATCACAATATCCTGTTATCAGCTCACAAAAAGTCCCATGGAATTATGGAGAAGCTGAAGGATACACCTCTCATACAACTGCTGCAGTGTAGAAGGAAAATCCACTATATCTTCCCCAACGGGTGATGAAGCCTTCCAACAAATCAAAGGGGAAAGTTCCCATGGAGAAAATTGAAAAGTTCCTCTGCACTATGGGTGATAATGAAGCCAAGGTGGTTTTAAGCTTAAGAGAAGCTCCAAATCAAATTTCAATACTAGACTTGGTTTTAACTTCTGAGGATCAAATGAAGATCTTATTAAAGGTTTTAGAAGAAGCCTACTTGCCGAAATCAGTGGATGTGAAAAAAATTCAACATATGGTTGATCACATTTTTAACAACAATGTGATATCCTTCACTGATGATGATATACCGCCTGAAGGGACCGATCATTGTAAGCTGTTGCACATTGCTGTTTTATCCTCCGAATACATGTTAGCTAGAGTCTTGATAGGTGGAGGTTCATTTCTGAATATCTGTCCTTATGCTACGTTGGTGAAGATGAACGTCGATCTCAAATGGATCTGAAGCAGCCATACGGTTATTAAAGCTTTTAACAGAGCCCGCCATAATTCATTCGGAGAGATTGAGCTTCCAATTAAGATTGGTCCATATACATTCTGCATATCTTTTCACGTGCTCAAGATAGAGTCGGGATATAACCTGCTATTGGGAAGACCGTGGATTCATATGGATGGGGTTGTCCCCTCCACTCTTCATCAACAACTCAAATACATTATCAACAATAGCCTAGTCATAGTCAACGCTAAACCAGAATGTCCTCAACATGGTGACATACCATTCATCAATGTCAATTCAGATGTTGAGCCTCTCAGTTTTCATGCTCTAGAAGTGAGCAACTACTTGACCCAAAATTTCTGCCGAAGTGATGACAGCTACTCAAGAAATGATATCTTTGGGTCATCAGCATGAACGAGGGCTAGGTAAAGATCATCAGGGTATTAAACACCCAATTCAAGTGTCCAGTCAAACCGGGATATCCAGACTGGGCTATTCTTCCAGTTCTAGTCATAGGAATCCTCATAAGCATCAGCAGATTCCTTCATCTTCAGCCACATGGCGATTATCTTCACCTGCAAATATTGAGTCTGCACAATCTCTGGTAAAGGTACCAGCCAACGTAATGGCTATATTATTCGCCAAGCTGATACCGGTAAAGGATAAAGAAGTCTTTGTTCTACATCCCAAAGTGGAAGAGGAAGAATTGAGAATTAAGTAAGACATCGTCAGAATGATGTTAGACATACGCATTGTAACGTCCCCAAAATAGGTCCATTCCATCCAACCCATTATGAGTCACCAAATACATAGTACAGAAAACAACTACAACTTTATTACAACAGTTGTCGTGCAAAATACAACAACACATATGCTGTGAGTTTGGATACAAATATATACCAACTGTGACTCTCATCCTAACCTTGGATAGCACGTCACAATGACACCTTAGATAAAGGTATAGTCAAAAACTATTTTAGAAAATAGAATCTTTGGGAAGTGCTTAAGGAAACCTTTGTACATGGGAGGCCATGCTTCTAGGTTATGATAGATATCATATGGCCACAGAATTATCCTTGGTTGACCCAATAGACCCCAAAGAAAAATGAGAAGATTACTATCATATTCTTCCCAATGGTGAGTTTTCTCTTGACATATCATTATCTCCACTGTCTCTAATTGGGAATTATACTCCAAATAAACACCAAGATTATATAGGTAGTGCTTGTAAATATACTCAGCAAGTGGATGAGCATATCCCTGTCTTATGATGACTCGAGGTTGTATGTCATTAGACATCTTGTATGATAGTGGCAAAACACCCTTCCAAGTTAAATTCACCTCACCCTCAACATCTATAGACCACCATTCTAATCCCTTGTTATCCCCCGCTCGACCCAGCTACACTTTTATTACCTGAAAGAAATTGTGAAATTAAAGGGTGAGAGCAACTAGCTCAGTAAAGAATATCATACTAAAGATAAATAAATTATCAATAGCCTTCAACAGTAATAAATCAGAGATTTAGAACATAAAGTAGATGATAAAACCTTTCAACCATAGTTGCAGCGGAACGAGCAATCCATTAGAAGAGTCAAAAAGACTATAAAGTCTATTATCTTCTCCATGTTAAAAGTCCACCAACAATGTTTTATTCCTGCAACATCAATCAACAATTCCTGTCCACAATCATATTATAACTCATAATCGTAATTGTTGTTCTAAATTCCTTTTCTTATTCAGGACGAAGATAATTTTCATCACATGTCTTTACCTGAAACATCAAAGATCATGGTTATACCAAATCACAGTTCCTGTTCATAATCATACTAATAAATTCATCTTTGCACCACGACCAAAGATATTCATCAACAGTTCATCTTTGCACTATATGCCAAAGATATTCAACAAGTCATCTTTGCACTACGGGCCAAAGATATTCATCAATAATTGATCTTTGCACTACAGGCCAAAGATATTCATATCTCAAAGAAATATATAATCATTTCAGAATTTATATAAACCATAATTATAACCATATATGTTGATCAATTCACCTTTGCATTTAATCTAAAGATATTCAATTATAAATTCAATGGTCATGATCATACCAGTCAACAATTCAACTTTGCACTACTGGCCAAAGAGAACTTATAGTCACGATCATACCATTAATCTACCCATCTTTACACTCAAGTCAAAGAGAAATTTCTTCACCAGGATTATAAAAATGTTATATATGATAATAAAAATATTATTATCAAAATATGGATTCAATCAAAGATAATAAACATAATAAACATCTTGGATAAAAAGAAAAATTACATTTTTTGGTGAATAGTATTGTATTCGTGAATAGTATCGTATTCGTGAATAGTGCCGTATACGTGAATAGTAACCCCAACACAAAGAGGTAAAATTTCACAATAAAATCCATATCAATATTTATAACACCTTAATCCAAATGTTATAAATCACTTAATAATATCAAAATCTTAATATTCTTAATATTACAACAATATTTAATAATTTCTTAAACTTATAAACAATTTAATTAAATTATTTACACTTTACTAATTAATGTATTTAATCACCATAAAAAGCCAAACTCGTAAGATTTTATCACCAATAACAAAAACTCTCATTAAAAATCTGCATATACCTCATATATGATTCTCAAGCCATAAAATCATATTTTCCAATTTTTTTCCTTCATATAACATATTTAATTCATTTACTCATAACTAGACCATTTTCATGAAAAATACCAAATCAGTTCCAAAAATATTTCTTTTCTGAAATTTAGCAGAATATATTCCCATATTGAACATATATTTTTCTCAGAATTTTTAAAATTCAGTTGCTATTTTAAATATGGCCAAAACTGTCGAATATTAAAATATTTATCATAAATTGTACTTTTGTCTAAAAATTCTAAAATTTACACGGTATACTGATATTATATAGATGATCTCCAAATAAAAATTTCATCAATTTTGGAGTTAATCACAAGGAGTTATAAGCGGTTACTTTTAAAATAGTCTTTTCTCATAAAATCCATAACTCCTTATATATACATCCAAAAATCGTCATTTTTGGACACAATCTACAAAACTCATCAAAATATCAATTCAAATTTTTCCAGAATTTTTGAAGGTCCGAAAAAATACAATACTGAAAAACATAATCACCCTTAAAAATTCCTTACTATCCCTTACGTCAAAAGAGTAGTACTTTTGACTGAAATAACGCCGAAAGAACTTGCACCGTATAGCAACACTAAAGATATAAAAATACTCACAAGAATACTTGATAATATAGATAGAGAAATAGAGAGAAAACTTCAGTTTTTGGTGTGATTTTCAATTCTAACCTAAGCACCTATTTATAAGAAATTGCTTAGAACACCAAAGCATAAAATTTAATATAATATTAATATTTTCAAAACATATTTTTACGCACACCTAACCAGCTGATTTCAACCATTTAACACATTCCCATAATTGAAAAAAATGTTTTTCATAATTAAAAATATTTTAAAATTCCAAAAATCAATTATTTCGGAACTTCGGAACTTAAATAATTCATAATAAATAGTCATTTTGTCAGAAAATTCGAATCTTGCGTGTTTTTATAGGAAATTTAATTCTCTACAACTTTGCAGAAGAAAGTTTTTTCAAATTCCAAACAGAAATTGACCGAAATTCATAAACTGGCGATTTTACAGGTATAATTAAATTTCAGTCAAGAAATGGGCCCACAGACATGTTTAACATGTTTTAAACAACTTTTACAACAAAAATAATCTTCATCCTCATATACTCATATATCCCACATTAATTATAAAAATATCATCATTATTATATTATAATAATATAATAAAATTTTATTTTATCAGAAAAGATAAAATATCAATTTTCAACAATTGTCACTTTAAAAATTTTCTCCATCTATATCCACATAAAATGAATATTTTTCTCATCATATAAATCAATAATTAATTATTCAAAAATAATATTACAGAATCACAATACTGACAACCAGGCAGTTCCTAGGAAAGAGGGGGCTTTCCAATAAGGATCTCTCCTTACTTGCGCGCAATTAGGTGACTAAACCTCTCCTTAGACAGAACTTTCTAGACATTGCCAATAATGTTATCTAATAATATTATTCATATAATATGAATTATTGCTTCGATAATGAAAAATACTGTGTAGTGATAATTATTGAAACAACAGTAATGTAAAATATCAACCCAGCAATTATTGAATCAATAAAATAAAATACTGGACAGTAATTACTGTAAAAATTATTGAGTGGTTCCTTCTTATGTAAGAATCAATAATTGGTACAATACCGTGTGTTACTGTGCGACAACGCGTATTACTGTGTTTTAACTACCGGATATCCCAACAGTGTTAACGGTAACAACTACGCCGTTATTTATAAACAACTTATACTTTTCGTTTTCTTCATCCAATCGCTTTCCGTTATGGGACCCACAAAAGGCTGCGCCGTCGTATGAATATTCCCCGACAACAATGAGTATTTTATAACCACTTGCTTATTTTGAAATCTTTACATGTATCACCCTTAACTTTAAACTTTTATCAATTTAACCATTTACTGAATAGAAAAATTGAATACTTTTATTTCATAAAATTCGGGGTCTTACAATCTCCCCTCCTTATGAAATTTCGTCCTCGAAATTGACGTACCTGGTATTTCAAAGAGTTTAAAATACCTTGCTTTCATTTCAGATTCCATCTTCCCTGTCATCATGATTTCTCCATTGCTCATCTCCTGTATTTTAGATATCATTCTAGAATACAGCTTCAAAACAAGGGTTAATTTAACAAATTAACATATCACATAATATCCCGATATTATAACTGACCAACAAATAAGCTTAGATAGGACATACTAGTGAAGGATTTACTCATCTCTCCCCTCCTAGTTCTATTCATCGATCTCCGCCAGAGATCATATCTCTAAGCTCTGATACCAACTGTAACGCCCCCAAAATAGGTCCATTCCATCCAACCCATTCTGAGTCATCAAATACACGGTACGAAAAACAACTACAACTTTATTACAACAGTTTTCGTGCAAAATACAACAACACATATGATGTGAGTTTGGATACAAATATATACCAACTGTGACTCTCATCCTAATCTTGGATAGGACGTCACAATGACCCCTTACATAAAGGTATAGTCAAAAACTGGTTTAGAAATTAGAATCTTTGGGAAGTGCTTAAGGAAACCTTCGTACATGGGAGGCCATGCTTCTAGGTTATGATAGATATCATATGGCCACAGAATTATCCTTGGTTGACCCAATAGACCCCAAAGAAAAACGAGAAGATTACTATCATATTCTTCCCAATGGTGAGTTTTCTCTTGACATATCATTATCTTCACTGTCTCTAATTAGGAATTATACTCCAAATAAACACCAAGATTATATGGGTAGTGCTTGTAAATATACTCAGCAAGTGGATAAGCACATCCCTGTCTTATGATTACTCGAGGTTGTATGTCATTAGACATCTTGTATGATAGTGGCAAAACACCCTTCCAAGTTAAATTCACCTCACCCTCAACATCTATAGACCACCATTCTAATCCCTTGTTATCCCCCGCTCGACCCAGCTACACTTTTCTTACCTGAAAGAAATTGTGAAATAAAAGGGTGAGCACAACTAGCTCAGTAAAGAATATCATGACTAAAGATAAATAAATTATCAATAGCCTTCAACAGTAATAAATCAGAGATTCAGAACATATGGTAGATGATAAAACTTTTCAACCATAGTTGTAGCGGAACGAGCAATCCATTAGAAGTGTCAAAAAAACTATAAATTCTATTATCTTCTCCATGTTAAAAGTCCACCAACGATGTTTTATTCCTATAATATCAATCAACAATTCATGTCCACAATCACATGTATAACTCATAATCGTAATTGTTGTTCTAAATTCCTTTTCTCATTCACGACGAAGATATTTTTCATCACCTGTCTTTACCTGAAACATCAAAGATCATGGTTATACCAAATCACAGTTCTTGTTCATAATCATACTAATAAATTCATCTTTATATCACGGCCAAAGATATTCATCAACAGTTCATCTTTGCACTATATGCCAAAGATATTCAACAACAAGTCATCTTTGCACTAAGGGCCAGAGATATTCATCAATAATTGATCTGTGCACTACAGGCCAAAGATATTCATATCTCAAAGAAATATATAATCATTTCAGAATTTATATAAACCATAATTATAGCCATATATGTTGATCAATTCACATTTGCACTTAAGCTAAAGATATTCAATTATAAATTCAATGGTCATGATCATACCAGTCAACAATTCAACTTTGCACTACTGGTCAAAGAGAAATCATAGTCACGATCATACCATTAATCTACCCATCTTTACACTCAAGTCAAAGAGAAATTTCTTCACCAGGATTATAAAAATGTTATATATGATAATAAAAATATTATTATCAAAATATGGATTCAATCAAAGATAATAACCATAATAAACATCTTGGATAAAAAGAAAAATTACATTTTTTGGTGAATAGTGTCGTATTCGTGAATAGTGCCGTATACGTGAATAGTAACCCCAACATAAAGAGATAAAATTTCACAATAAAATCCATATCAATATTTATAACACCTTAATCCAAATGTTATAAATCACTTAATAATATCAAAATCTTAATATTCTTAATATTACAACAATATTTAATAATTTCTTAAACTTATAAACAATTTAATTAAATTATTTACACTTTACTAATTAATGCATTTAATCACCATAAAACGCCAAACTCATAAGATTTTATCACCAATAACCAAAACTCTAATTAAAAATATGCATATACCTCATATATGATTCTCAAGACATAAAATCATATTTTCTAAATTTTTTCCTTCATATAACATATTTAATTCATTTACTCATAACTAGACAATTTTCATGAAAATACCAAATCGGTTCCAAGAATATTTCTTTTCTGGAATTTAGCAGAATATATTCCCATATTGAACATATATTTTTCTCAGAATTTTTAAAATTGATTTACTATTTTTCATATGGCCAAAACCACCGAATATTAAAATATTTATCATAAATTGTACTTTTGTCCAAAAATTCTAAAATTTACACGGTATACTGATATTATATAGATGTTCTCCAAATAAAAATTTTATCAATTTTGGAGTTAATCACAAGGAGTTATAAGCGGTTACTTTTAAAATAGTCTTTTCTCATAAAATCCCTAACTCCTAATATATACATCCAAAAATCGTCATTTTTTGACACAATCTACAAAACTCATCAAAATATCTTTTCCAATTTTTCCAGAATTTTTGAAGGTCCGAAAAAATATAAAATTGAAAAACATAATCACCATTAAAAATTCCTTACTGTCCCTTACCTCATAAGAGCAGTACTTATGACTGAAATAACGCCGAACGAACTTGCACCGTATAGCAACACTCAAGATATCAAAATACTCACAAGAATACACTTGATAATATAGAGAGAGAAATAGAGAGAAAACTTCAGTTTCTGGTGTGATTTTCAATTCTAACCTAAGCACCTATTTATAGGAAATTGCTTAGAACACCAAAGCAGAAAATTTAATATAATATTAATATTTTCAAAACATATTCTTACGCACACCTAACCAGCTGATTTCAGCCATTTAACACATGCCCATAATTGAAAAAAAACATTTTTCATAATTAAAATATTTTAAACTTCCAAAAATCAATTATTTCGGAACTTCGGAACTTCAATAATTCATAATAAATAGCCTTTTGGTCAAAAAATTCGAATCTCGCGACTTTTTTTAGGAAATTTAATTCTCTACAACTTTACAGAAGAAAGTTTTTTCAAATTCCAAACAGAAATTGACCGAAATTCATAAACGGACGATTTTACAAGTATAATCAAATTTCAGTCAAGAAATGGGCCCACGGACATGTTTAACATGTTTTAAATAACTTTTGCTACAAAAATACTCCTCATCCTCATATACTCATATATCCCACATTAATTGTAAAAATATCATCATTATTATATTATAATAATATAATAAAATTTTATTTTATCAGAAAAGATAAAATATCAATTTTCAACAATTGTCACTTTAAAAATTTTCTCCATCTATATCCACATAAAATGAATATTTTTCTCATCATATCAATCAATAATTAATTATTCACAAATAATATTACAGAATCACAATACTGACAACCAGGCAGTTCCCAGGAAAGAGGGGGCTTTCCAATAAGGATCTCTCCTTACTGGCGCGCAATTAGGTAACCAAACCTCTCCTTAGACAGAACTTTCTAGACATTGCCAATAATGTTATCTAATAATATTATTCAGATAATATGAATTATTGCTTCGATAATGAAAAATACTGTGTAGTGACAATTATTGAAACAAAAGTAATGTAAAATATCAACGCAGTAATTATTGAATCAATAAAATAAAATACTAAACAGTAATTACTGTAACAATTATTGAGTAGTGTCTTCTTACGTAATAATCAATAATTGGTGCAATACCGTGTGCTACTGTGCGACAACGCGTATTACTGTGTTTTAACCACCGGGTATTCCAACAGTGTTAACGGTGACAACTACGCCGTTATTTATAAACAACTTATACTTGTCATTTTCTTCATTCAATCGCTTTTTGTTATGGGACCCACAAAAGGCTGCGCCGTCGTATGAATATTCCCCGACAATAATGAGTATTTTATAACCACTTGCTTATTTTGAAAACTTTACATATATCACCCTTAACTTTAAACTTTTATCAATTTAACCATTTACTGAATAGAAAAATTGAATACTTTTATTTCATAAAATTCGGGGTCTTACAATCTCCCCTCCTTATGAAATTTTATCCTCGAAATTTACGTACCTGGTATTTCAAAGAGTTTAAAATACCTTGCTTTCATTTCAGATTCCATCTTCCCCGTCATCATGATTTCTCCATTGCTCATCTCATGTATTTTAGATATCATTCTAGAATACAGCTTCAAAACAAGGGTTAATTTAACAAATTAACATATCACATAATATCCCGATATTATGACTGACCAACAAATAAGCTTAGGTAGGACACACTAGCAAAGGATATACTCATCTCTCCCCTCCTAGTACTAATCATCGATCTCCACCAGAGATCATATCTCTGAGCTCTGATACCAACTGTAACGCCCCCAAAATAGGTCCATTCCATCCAACCCATTCTGAGTCACCAAATACATGGTACGGAAAACAACTACAACTTTATTACAACAGTTGTCGTGCAAAATTCAACAACACATATGCTGTGAGTTTGGATACAAATATATACCAACTGTGACTCTCATCCTAATCTTGGATAGGACGTCACAATGACACCTTACATAAAGGTATAGTCAAAAACTGTTTTAGAAATTAGAATCTTTGGGAAGTGCTTAAGGAAACCTTCGTACATGGGAGACCATGCTTCTAGGTAATGATAGATATCATATGGCCACAGAATTATCCTTGGTTGACCCAATAGACCCCAAAGAAAAACGAGAAGATTACTATAATATTCTTCCCAATGGTGAGTTTTCTCTTCACATATCATTATCTCCACTGTCTCTAATTGGGAATTATACTCCAAATAAACACCAAGATTATATAGGTAGTGCTTGTAAATATACTCAGCAAGTGGATGAGCACATCCCTGTCTTATGATGACTCGAGGTTGTATGTCATTAGACATCTTGTATGATAGTGACAAAACACCCTTCGAAGTTAAATTCACCTCACCCTCAACATCTATATACCACCGTTCTATTCCCTTGTTATCCCCCGCTCGACCCAGCTAAACTTTTATTACCTGAAAAAAATTGTGAAATAAAAGGGTGAGCACAACTAGCTCAGTAAAGAATATCATGACTAAAGATAAATAAATTATCAATAGCCTTCAACAGTAATAAATCAAAGATTCAGAACATATGGTAGATGATAAAACTTTTCAACCATAGTTGTAGCGGAACGAGCAATCCATTAGAAGTGTCAAAACGATAATAAAGTCTATTATCTTCTCCATGTTAAAAGTCCACCAACAATGTTTTATTCCTATAATATCAATCAACAATTCCTGTCCACAATCACATGTATAACTCATAATCGTAATTGTTGTTCTAAATTCCTTTTCTCATTCACGACGAAAATATTTTTCATCACCTGTCTTTACCTGAAACATCAAAGATCATGGTTATACCAAATCACAGTTCTTGTTCATAATCATACTAATAAATTCATCTTTGCACCACGGCCAAATATATTCATCAACAGTTCATCTTTGCACTATATGCCAAAGATATACAACAACAAGTCATCTTTGCACTACGGGCCAGAGATATTCATCAATAATTGATCTTTGCTCTACAGGCCAAAGATATTCATATCTCAAAAAAATATATAATCATTTCAGAATTTATATAAACCATAATTATAACCATATATGTTGATCAATTCACCTTTGCACTTAAGCTAAAGATATTTAATTATAAATTCAATGGTCATGATCATATCAGTCAACAATTCAACTTTGCATTACTGGCCAAAGAGAACTCATAGTCATGATCATACCATTAATCTACCCATCTTTACACTCATGTCAAAGAGAAATTTCTTCACCAGGATTATAAAAATGTTATATATGATAATAAAAATATTATTATCAAAATATGGATTCAATCAAAGATAATAACCATAATAAACAATATGGATAAAAAGAAAAATTACATTTTTTGGTGAATAGTGTCGTATTCGTGAATAGTAACCCCAACACAAAGAGATAAAATTTCACAATAAAATCCATATAAATATTTATAACACCTTAATCCAAATGTTATAAATCACTTAATAATATCAAAATCTTAATATTACAACAATATTTAATAATTTCTTATACTTATAAACAATTTAATTAAATTGTTTACACTTTACTAATTAATGCATTTAATCACCATAAAACGCCAAACTCATAAGATTTTATCACCAATAACCAAAACTCTCATTAAAAATCTGCATATACCTCATATATGATTCTTAAGCCATAAAATCATATTTTTCAATTTTTTTCCTTCATATAACATATTTAATTCATTTACTCATAACTAGACTATTTTCATGAAAATACCAAATCTGTTCCAAGAATATTTCTTTTCTGGAATTTAGCAGAATATATTCGCATATTGAACATATATTTTTCTCAGAATTTTTAAAATTGATTTACTATTTTTCATATGCCCAAAACCGCCGAATATTAAAATATTTATCATAAATTGTACTTTTGTCCAAAAATTCTGAAATTTACATGGTATACTGATATTATATAGATGTTCTCCAAATAAAAATTTCATCAATTTTGGAGTTAATCACAAGGAGTTATAAGCGGTTACTTTTAAAATAGTCTTTTCTCATAAAATCCATAACTCCTAATATATACATCCAAAAATCGTCAGTTTTGGACACAATCTACAAAACTCATTAAAATATCATTTAAAATTTTTCCAGAATTTTTGAAGGTCCGAAAAAATACAAAACTAAAAAACATAATCACCCTTAAAAATTGCTTACTATCCCTTACCTCATAAGAGAAGTACTTCTGACTGAAATAACGCCGAACGAACTTGCACCGTATAGCAACACTCAAGATATCAAAATACTCACAAGAATACACTTGATAATATAGAGAGAGAAATAGAGAGAAAACTTCAGTTTCTGGTGTGATTTTCAATTCTAACCTAAGCACCTATTTATAGGAAATTGCTTAGAACACCAAAGCAGAAAATTTAATATAATATTAATATTTTCAAAACATATTCTTACGCACACCTAACCAGCTGATTTCAGCCATTTAACACATGCCCATAATTGATAAAAACATTTTTCATAATTAAAATATTTTAAACTTCCAAAAATCAATTATTTCGGAACTTCGGAACTTCAATAATTCATAATAAATAGCCTTTTGTCAGAAAATTCGAATCTCGCAACTTTTTTTAGGAAATTTAATTCTCTACAACTTTGTAGAAGAAAGTTTTTTCAAATTCCAAACAGAAATTGACCGAAATTCATAAACTGGCGATTTTACAGGTATAATCAAATTTCAGTCAAGAAATGGGCCCACGGACATGTTCAACATGTTTTAAACAACGTTTGCAACAAAAATACTCATCATCCTCATATACTAATATATCCCACATTAATTGTAAAAATATCATCATTATTATATTATAATAATATAAAAAAAAATTTATTTTATCAGAAAAGATAAAATATCAATTTTCAACAATTGTCACTTTAAAAATTTTCTCCATCTACATCCACATAAAATGAATATTTTTCTCATCATATAAATCAATAATTAATTATTCACAAATAATATTACAGAATCACAATACTGACAACCAGGCAGTTCTCAGGAAAGAGGGGGCTTTCCATTAAGGGTCTCTCCTTACTGGCGCTCAATTAGGTGACCAAACCTCTCCTTAGACAGAATTTTCTAGACATTGCTAATATTGTTATCTAATAATATTATTCAGATAATATGAATTATTGTTTCGATAATGAAAAATACTGTGTAGTGACAATTATTGAAACAACAGTAATGTAAAATATCAACGCAGCAATTATTGAATCAATAAAATAAAACACTGAACAGTAATTACTGTAACAATTATTGAGTGATGTCTTCTTACGTAAGAATCAATAATTGGTGCAATACCGTGTGCTACTGTGCGACAACGTGTATTACTATGTTTTAACCACCGGGTATTCCAACAGTGTTAACGGTAACAAATACGCCGTTATTTATAAAAAACTTATACTTGTCGTTTTCTTCATCCAATCACTTTTCGTTATGAGACCCACAAAAGGCTGCGCCGTCGTATGATTATTCCCCGACAACAATGAGTATTTTATAACCACTTGCTTATTTTGAAAACTTTACATATATCACCCTTAACTTTAAACTTTTATCAATTTAACCATTTACTGAATAGAAAAATTGAATACTTTTATTTCATAAAATTCGGGGTCTTACAATCTCTCCTCCTTATGAAATTTCGTCTTCGAAATTTACGTACCAGGTATTTTAAAGAGTTGAAAATACCTTGCTTTCATTTCAGATTCTATCTTCCCCGTCATCATGATTTCTCCATTGCTCATCTCCTGTATTTTAGATATCATTCTAGAATTCAGCTTCAAAACAAGGGTTAATTTAACAAATTAACATATCACATAATATCTCGATATTATGACTGACCAACAAATAAGCTTAGGTAGGACACACAAGCGAAGGATTTACTCATCTCTCCCCTCCTAGTACTATTCATCGATCTCCACCAGAGATCATATCCCTGAGCTTTGATACCAACTGTAACGCCCCCAAAATAGGTCCATTCCATCCAACCCATTCTGAGTCACCAAATACATGGTACGGAAAACAACTACAACTTTATTACAACAGTTGTCGTGCAAAATATAACAACACATATGCTGTGAGTTTGGATACAAATATATACCAACTGTGACTCTCATCCTAATCTTGGATAGGACGTCACAATGACACCTTACATAAAGGTATAGTCAAAAACTGTTTTAGAAATTAGAATCTTTGGGAAGTGCTTAAGGAAATCTTCGTACATGGGAGGCCATGCTTCTAGGTTATGATAGATATCATATGGCCACAGAATTATCCTTGGTTGACCCAATAGGCCCCAAAGAAAAACGAGAAGATTACTATCATATTCTTCCCAATGGTGAGTTTTCTCTTAACATATCATTATCTCCACTGTCTCTAATTGGGAATTATACTCCAAATAAACACCAAGATTATATAGGTAGTGCTTGTAAATATACTCAGCAAGTTGATGAGCACATCCCTGTCTTATGATGACTCGAGGTTGTATGTCATTAGACATCTTGTATGATAGTGGCAAAACACCCTTCCGAGTTAAATTCACCTCACCCTGAACATCTATAGACCACCGTTCTATTCCCTTGTTATCCCCCGCTCGACCCAGCTACACTTTTATTACCTGAAAGAAATTGTGAAATAAAAGGGTGAGCACAACTAGCTCAGTAAAGAATATCATGACTAAAGATAAATAAATTATCAATAGCCTTCAACAGTAATAAATCAGAGATTCAGAACATATGGTAGATGATAAAACTTTTCAACCATAGTTGTAGCGGAACGAGAAATCCATTAGAAGTGTCAAAACGACTATAAAGTATATTATCTTCTCCATGTTAAAAGTCCACCAACAATGTTTTATTCCTATAATATCAATCAACAATTCCTGTCCACAATCACATGTATAACTCATAATCGTAATTGTTGTTCTAAATTCCTCTTCTCATTCAGGACGAAGATATTTTTCATCACCTGTCTTTACCTGAAACATCAAAGATCATGGTTATACCAAATCACAGTTCTTGTTCATAATCATACTAATAAATTCATCTTTGCACCACGGCCAAAGATATTCATCAACAGTTCATCTTTGCACTATATGCCAAAGATATTCAACAACAAGTCATCTTTGCACTACGGGCCAAAGATATTCATCAATAATTGATCTTTGCACTACATGCCAAAGATATTCATATCTCAAAGAAATATATAATAATTTCAGAATTTATATAAACCATAATTATAACCATATATGTTGATCAATTCACCTTTGCACTTAAGCTAAACATATTCAATTATAAATTCAATGGTCATGATCATACCAGTCAACAATTCAACTTTGCACTACTAGCCAAAGAGAACTCATAGTCACGATCATACCATTAATCTACCCATCTTTACACTCAAGTCAAAGAGAAATTTCTTCACTAGGATTATAAAAATGTTATATATGATAATAAAAATATTATTATCAAAATATGGATTCAATCAAAGATAATAACCATAATAAACATCTTGGATAAAAAGAAAAATTACATTTTTTGGTGAATAGTGTCATATTCGTGAATAGTGCCGTATACGTGAATAGTAACCCTAACGCAAAGAGATAAAATTTCACAATAAAATCCATATCAATATTTATAACACCTTAATCCAAATGTTATAAATCACTTAATAATATCAAAATCTTAATATTCTTAATATTACAACAATATTTAATAATTTCTTAAACTTATAAATAATTTAATTAAATTGTTTACACTTTACTAATTAATGCATTTAATCACCATAAAATGTCAAACTCATAAGATTTTATCACAAATAACCAAAACTCTCATTAAAAATTTGCATATACCTCATATATGATTCTCAAGCCATAAAATCATATTTTCCAATTTTCTTCCTTCATATAACATATTTAATTCATTTACTCATAACTAGACCATTTTCATGAAAATACCAAATCGGTTCCAAAAATATTTCTTTTCTGGAATTTAGCAGAATATATTCCCATATTGAACATATATTTTTCTCAGAAATTTTAAAATTGATTTACTATTTTTAATATGGCCAAAACCGCCGAATGTTAAAATATTTATCATAAATTGTACTTTTGTCTGAAAATTCTAAAATTTACACGGTATACTGATATTATATAGATGATCTCCAAATTAAAATTTCATAAATTTTGGAGTTAATCACAAGGAGTTATAAGCGGTTACTTTTAAAATAGTTTTTTCTAATAAAATCCATAACTCCTAATATATACATCCAAAAATCGTTATTTTTGGACACAATCTACAAAACTCATCAAAATATCAATTTAAATTTTTTCAGAATTTTTGAAGGTCCGAAAAAATACAAAACTGAAAAACATAATCACCCTTAAAAATTCCTTATTATCTCTTACGTCATAAAAGCAGTACTTCTGACTGAAATAACGCCGAACGAACTTGCACCGTATAGCAACACTCAAAATATCAAAATACTCACAAAAATACACTTGATAATATAGAGAGAGAAATAGAGAGAAAACTTCAGTTTCTGGTGTGATTTTCAATTCTAACCTAAGCATCTATTTATAGGAAATTGCTTAGAACACCAAAGTAGAAAATTTAATATAATATTAATATTTTCAAAACATATTCTTACGCACACCTAACCAGCTAATTTCAGCCATTTAACACATGCCCATAATTGAAAAAAACGTTTTTCATAATTAAAATATTTTAAACTTCCAAAAATCAATTATTTCGGAACTTCGAAACTTCAATAATTCATAATAAATAGCCCTTTTGTCAGAAAATTCGAATCTCGCGACTTTTTATAGGAAATTTAATTCTCTACAACTTTACATAAGAAAGTATTTTCAAATTCCAAACAAAAATTGACCGAAATTCATAAACGGACGATTTTACAGGCTATAATCAAATTTCAGTCAAGAAATGGGCCCACGGACATGTTTAACATGTTTTAAACAACTTTTGCAACAAAAATACTCCTCATCCTCATATACTCATATATCCCACATTAATTATAAAAATATCATCATTATTATATTATAATAATATAATAAAATATTATTTTATCAGAAAAGATAAAATATCAATTTTCAACAATTGTCACTTTAAAAATTTTCTCCATCTATATCCACATAAAATGAATATTTTTCTCATCATATAAATCAATAATTAATTATTCACAAATAATATTACAGAATCACAATACTGACAACCAGGCAGTTCCCAGGAAAGAGGGGGCTTTTGAATAAGGATCTCTCCTTACTGGCACGCAATTAGGTGACCAAACCTCTCCTTAGACAGAACTTTCTAGACATTGCCAATAATGTTATCTAATAATATTATTCAGATAATATGAATTATTGCTTCGATAATGAAAAATACTGTGTAGTGACAATTATTGAAACAACAGTAATGTAAAATATCAACGCATCAATTATTGAATCAATAAAATAAAATAATGAACAGTAATTACTGTATCAATTATTGAGTGGTTCCTTCTTACGTAAAAATCAATAATTGGTGCAATACCGTGTGCTATTGTGCGACAACGCGTATTACTGTGTTTTAACTACCGGGTATTCCAACAGTGTTAACGGTAACAACTACACTGTTATTTATAAACAACTTATACTTGTCATTTTCTTCATCCAATCGCTTTTCGTTATGGGACCCATAAAAGGTTGCGCCGTCGTATGAATATTCCCTGACAACAATGAGTATTTTATAACCACTTGCTTATTTTGAAAACTTTACATATATCACCCTTAACTTTAATTTTTTATCAATTTAACCATTTACTGAATAGAAAAATTGAATACTTTTATTTCATAAAATTCGGGGTCTTACACGCATCATTGACCATGATGAACATACGAGCAAATACACCCCAGAAAATGATTGCCCAGACATAATGGTCATCATTCGGGAAAAGGAGTATGATGACAGCCCCTCTATCACCGCAGTCCACCATGACTTTGCCCTTGACAATTGGAGCAGCACTCCTTGCATTGGTCGACGAGGGTAAAACATGCAGCAACTCTTTCTGCCCTGTAGATATCATAACTGCTTACTTTTATGTACAATATTAGCAATTATTTTGTCAGTACATACTAACACTTTGTATGATTAAACCATTTCATATATACTAAGTGAAAGCATATTATGTTTCAGGACTCTGAATTTAGATGTGCCTGTACTTTATGATAAGATGCCTCTTCTCCACAAAGATTGTAACTTTGATGAAAAGTTTGACTCGGCCTTGATGGAAATACACGAGGACATTTAGGTGCCTCATGAGATCAAAGAATGGATCAAAGACAAACCTAAACACAACCATAATCAAACCACTTCCTTCAATCTCAGAACCTTAGAAAGCCCTAAGTTAATCTAGGTTTGTTCAGACCTTACCCCAAACCAAAGGAATGACATGGTTACACTATTAACCCAATTCCAAGATGTGTTTGCATGGTCTCATGAAGACATGGTGGGTTTGTCCACTGACATTATCATTCATTGCCTCTTTATCAAAGAGGGATTCAAGCCAGTCAAGCAGAAGCTCAGGCGATTAAAACCTATGTGGAGTTTAAAGGTTAAAGATGACATTGTGAAACAATTTCAAGCAGGCATCATCATATACCCTGAATGGCTATCTAACATAGTCCCCGTGCCTAAACCAGGATGGAAGGTGCGAGTTTGAATGGATTACCGAGATCTAAATAAAGCTTGCCTTAAAGATAGCTTTCACGTGCCATTTATCCACATTCTCATTGACAATACGACTCAATATTGTATGTACTCCTTCGCTGATTGCTTTGCAGGGTACCATCAAATTCTGGTTTCTGAGGTGGATCGTGAGAAAACCGCATTCATCACGTCTTGGGGAACCTTTTGTTATAGACGGTTGTCATTCGGCCTCATCAATGCCGCAGCCACCTATCAGTGAGTTATAATGGCTCTTTTTCATGACATAATGCACAAAGAGATATAGATCTACGTGGATGACATCATTGTCAAGTCTCGAAGGGAGGAAGACCACTTAGACCATCTCAGAAAGCTCTTCAACAGGTTGTGTAAGTACAACTTGAAGTTGAATCCAGCAAAGTGTGCCTTTGGTGTTAAATCAGGCAAGTTGTTAGGATTCCTAGTCAGTCACAAAGGGATTGAGTTTGATCCTACCAAAATCCAGGCCATCACGGAAATGCCCACTCCTCAGACAGAGAAGGAAATACGGGGATTTTTTGGAAGAATCAACTTCATTACCAGGTTCATTTCTCAACTAACTACAACCTATGAGCCCATGTTCAAGATATTAAGGAAGAACTCCTCAATGAAATGGAACGATGAGTGTCAAAAAGCCTTCCTAACAATAAAAGAATAGCTAGTCAAATCTCTCTTTTTGGTACCACCCAGGGATGATGTTCCATTGTTCATGTACCTTTCCATAAGTGACAATGCAATGGGCTGCATGCTGGGACAGAAAGATGATAGAGGCCAGGAACGAGCTATCTATTACTTCAAAAAGAGATTCAACAGTAGTGAACACACGTATACTCTGATTGAGAAGACTTGTTGTGCTTTAGCATGGGCTTCCATGAGGTTACAACATTACCCCCATGGTCACAGAACCCATCTCATATCCCACGTGGATCCTCTCAAGTACGTGTTCAATAAACCCATGTTAAATTATCGGTTGTTCAGATGGCAGTCGATTCTACAACAATTTGACATCGTTTACGTGATGTAAAATTCCATCATAGGTCAAGGCATCACGGATCAACTGGCCTCCACACCTTAAGGGGACTTCAAATCCTTGGAAACCTACTTCCCCGATGAAAGGGTAATGACAATTCAGCAACACCATCAGTACGATGCATGCCATACATGAAAAATGTATTTTGATGGAGCTGTTAATATGGAAGGTTCTGGAGCTGGAGCAGTTCTAGTATCCGGTTCGGGGGAGCAGTATCCCGTCGCAGTCAAATTGTAGTTTGTCAGCACCAATAACTCAGCTGAGTATGAAGGCTGTCTCATGAGGCTAAAACTTGTCCATTCAATGGGCATCAGGCGGTTAACTGTCTTTTGGGGATTCAGAGTTGGTAATCAAACAATCCACGAGGAATCTATCAAACTAAAGAGCTACATTTGCTACCTTACCATCATCAAGTTTTATAGATGGCTTCAAAGTTCGAATAGATCTCCTTTGTACACATTCCTCGCAATAGGAATGACTTTGCAGACGCATTAAAAACTTTTGCCTCCTTGATTCACCTGTCGGACAAGGAACACATGCCAAGAGTCACATTTGCCCTGTGTTGACGTCGGGATTTTTAGTTGCCCCTTTCCGTTACTTGTTCTTTGGTGTTCTCATTTTAGGTGAGATTTGTTTGAAAAAACAAGTGAAAAATGTCCGACATGTATAATGTTGACGATGGACTGTTAAGAGTTGCCAGCTGGTTTTTTAAATGGTTATACCAACACAACCGAGAAAAGGTTTGCACATTGACCCAGTGATGTGACACTGCTAAACGGGTCGGTAAAATCGAGATTCATTAGGGTCCGGGGACTTGGTTATGCGGAGGGAAGGTGTTAGGCACCCCCCGACATCCGTGTTACCATGGTGACCGCCTCTTTTCAAGAAACTATTATCTGAATGTGTTTGTGTGTGGGTCAATGTACTGTTATTTGGAAGTACTGTGAGGCCTCGTTCGCACCTATATACACAGGGTTTGAATTTATGTAAAAAATTCAGTTTTAACAAGATATAGCAGTGAGGTTTTATAAAAAAAGTTTTTTCAAACCCTAATGCTCAATAGTAATTGAGACCTTTTACACTCCCATTTTATTAAGTGTTCGGCTTGATTGATTTTTATTTTACAGATGCGAGGTATCCGTACGAAAAATAATGTACAAAAAAATGCCGACTTCCTCGTGGGTATGAAAACCATCTGAGGAAATTCAGACACCGCAGAATAATTTACAAGCAGCTTACAGCTGAAAATGTCCATCATGGGAACCGAATCTAGATCCAATAGGCTAAATTTGTGATCACATGATTCCTAGGCGCACATGATACCGCAATTTGTATGAAAGCAGTAAGCAAGTATATATATAAAAGCTGTAAATATATATACATACATGATCACCAACCACGAAGCACCTCCATGGGGGATCAGAAATGTAAATAAAGCTGTAAAAGCTATCAACCACCACGGAGGGAACTCCAGGCAGGACGAAATATAAATAAAGCTATACAAAGCAATCAACTACCACGAAGTAACTCCAGGCAAGATGAAACGTAAAGAAAGCTGTAAAAGTGATCAGCCATCACGAAGTAAACTCTAGGTGGGACGAAATATATATATATATATATATATATATATATATATATATATATATATATATATATATATATATATATATGTGTTCGATGAGCTTGCATTTTACATCCGATGCGTTTATTGCTTTTATATATATATATATATAAAAGCGAGTAAACGCACCAGATGTAAAATCCAGGCTCATCAAACAAAGTCCGACACACAGTTAATATATATATATATATATATATAAAAGTAAATAAACGCTTCAGATCGAAGTCTAGGCTCAATCGAGGCATAACTCGATAATGTTAGTCCATATATATATATATATATGTATATACAAATTGAAATAAAACCACGGACCGAAGTTTCGGCAAACACATGCAACACGACTCTCAACGTGAAGAAAGGTGTGTGCAAAGATGAAGAGAAAGACTTTAAAGTGTGTGAAAAAGCTTACAGTGGGCTGCCAAAGAAGACTTCTATGTCTTTACAGTGGGTAAACACTGGCTTTTGTAGGTACAAAAATAGCTATATATGGGGTGAGTACAGAGCAAATTGGGCAGGGCTTCCTCGCCGTTTTATCTTGCAAAATGGCCACCCCAAGCCCTCTATTTATAGAGGGTGGAGCCGTAGGTGTACCAGAGGCTACCCGAGTTGCCGTGGGTTTCTCGGGTTAGGTCGTCTCGTAGTACGTGCACTGTAATATCCAATCAAACTTTCAGAAGTGCAATTTGGGCATCCAATTGAGGTATACGGGACCTATTTTGGACCGCCTTTGTCGAGAGTTGTACAATGGCATGGGATTAGAGTTTGTACGAAGTTATTGAAGATGGGACGATGCCCTCCGGTCTTCAAGCTTCAAATTCTATCCGTTACCCCGCACAATAGTCACTCAGAATTGGTTTTTCTTGATTCTTGTGGGATATCGTTGTGTAGAGATGTGTGTATAAAATATTAAGACGACGTGGAATGGCATCGTGTTGGCGAGATGACGATGTTGTCCCTCACCGGTGTTATCACCGGTTTGGGCTGATAAAGCAGACGTTGCTCATGGCTTCACTAAGATTGGACTGCTGCCATTGTTGAAGGTCCTTAGTGTCATCTCTGAGGTGTGCCTGTCCTCCCGGTGTTATCTCTAGGTTGGTACTGAGTATCTCATTATGAGCGCCAAGATTGAAGCTGGTTGCATTTGAAACAAACATTTCCGGGGTTATCGTCGAAACTACATTCCTTGGGGTGATCACCAAGGTTGGTGTCTATTCCCATGATTGGGACTGAGACTGGATACCTCGGGGTTATCTCCGAGATTAATCGGTCTACTCCGGTGTGTTTTTCGGTATTGGATCTGCATGCCTCGGGATTATATCCGAGGTTGGAATTGTTATTCCCAGTGTCTGTTCTGGGGTTGATGCTGAACTTTTGGTAGTATCCGGAATAGATATGAAATGTCTTCCAGGGTCCCTCTTGAAAGATGAATTTGTCCTTCTGCAATGTTAGTGATAGGCGAACTGAAACTTTTGAGTGTCTACAGATGCCCCTCTTTATCATACTCATGCATGGCGATGCATGGGTAAGATAAAGAATCCTAGACACTTAAAATGCAACAAGAAAAACATGGTACTATATGTAGTAACATGATGCAAATGTATAATGCATGTGTACGGGGTTGTAACATAATATGCTGGGGATGATTGCTGTCTCCTTGTTGCTCCAACTGGGGATTGGCAATGATGACCAGATTTGATGTGTAATATGAATCTGTTAGGATGTTGATGTTGGGGTTATCACCAAATTCCTGGGTTCTTGGTAACAACTTGATCCTGAAGATGTACCTCTTATGTGTAAAAGATATGTGGGGATAAAGCTTGGTCTGTTTGAGGATGTGTATAACATATTCCATCATCGATCCTCCTTGATAACATTGACCTTTCCTGGTTAGTATCGCCAGGACATGTCAAGATTTTGTTGGATTTACTGCCAATAACAAATGCTGTCAGGGGTGCCTGACCTTCGTTGACTTGTACTTCACCGACATGTGAATCAACGGCTGAAAACCCTGTGGGATAGACTGTCAAGGTTGCTTGACCTTCACTGACGTGTGAATCAACGGCTGATACTCTGTGGGTAGATTGTCAAGGTTGCTTGACGTTCGCTGATGTGTGAATCACCGGAACATTGCATTGTGACCCCCGCTGGGGATCTGCTAGGGAATATGAGTAATCAAGCATGAAATCCTCGAATAGCTCTAGATCTCTGATAGGTTTAATCGCCATCGACTGAGATAACGTCAAGGCTGCTTGACCTTCGTTGATATGTGTGTCAACGACTGAATGTGCATTTTAATCCCCTGCCGGGGCTTCACGTTGTTACCCCCGTTGGGGATCTACGTTGTAACCCCAGTCGGGGATCTACATTGTAACCCCCGTCGGGGATCACATTGATCTTTTAGAGTAATGACCCAGAGTTGGCGGCATTGGACATGTACAAGGTATTGTCGGATGTGATTTGTAACAAATGAGATCATTGGCAGGGTATACCTCGTGTTTGGGAGACTACTAATGAGAGATATACAGACTCAAAGTTTCGTCTGAGAAGACCAGGATTGTATGTTGTTTTACTTAATCGCGTAACATTTTTATTCCCGATTTGACTTATCCAGTTCACAAGAGCTCCTTTGCAACTTGAACTGGACCGAGCTGGAGGGGTGGGACCCATATAGCGGTGCCACAGGTGCACCTGATTTAGCCATGGATGAGCCTGCGGCCAACCGTGGATGATATAATCCAGCAGGTTGGTAACACAAGTCACTTTCAACTTGTTTTGCCAAGGAAAATCCGAGAGCCTCCTTCAGATCTATTGAGTTCGGGCTACTTTCTGCAAATTCTGTCACCGTACAAGTATTCTGCACTGTCCTGGTAACATATGCATGTATTTTTTTCTAGTTTTTATCCGTTGGAATTTGAGTTATCTAATGAAATGCATCTAAACACATAGTAGTGATTATGTATGCACAAATGACTTGATAAAAAATATTCAACATAATAGATGTTAGTATTAAACCATGCTGAACATAATGATGTGAAAAAATTTAACTTTTGAGACAGTCAAATTGGCACATTTTTCTGCTATTTTTTGTCCTATTTGAGGTCCAATGAGCAAAAGGTAGAAAGGCATAGTACTCCTGATATTGAAGTTAACCTTATGCATGGATGATTTTGATTTTTAATGCATATATTATATATATGACTTTGGGGCAGGTGTGCTATTGAATGGCCACCTAGACATGCCTATGTGCATATGGATAGTCCTATTTTCAAAGGGGACTATGGCAAAAAAAAATTCAAAATATAGTCATTGGGTAGTCATGCATTTTAACTCTATTATATATTAAAGTAAATGCATGCATGCATATAGTCATAAAATGCATTGTAGAAAGCTCCAGGTAAGGAAATACCACACCCTTTCTGAGGTGATTTGGAGACTTATTGTCCAGATATTATGGATCAGGATTAGCCGAGTAGTTCCCGTAGGACCACTTCTGGTATATAGAGGAGGGCTTATGAAGTGCCTCGACCCTGTTCTGTCAGACAGCCTCGTCGATTGGTGGAGATCGTGATTCGTCTAGTCCGGGCTGATGTTCCAAATGTTGAGGACAAGGATGAGGATATTTCGATTGGGGATCCCAGTCCTATTACACATGTTCCCCGTAGGGAGCTCCCTTGTATTCAGATGGCAAACCCAGAGCTTATGGGTGATTTGAGCAGACATCCCTCGATGTACTTGCATACTAATGAGGTATGACGTTAGATCTTAATCTTCCTTCTTTCCTATTGACGAGGACTAAAGGATTCTAATGTTGATCTGCATTTCATGCAGGTTCTCAACTTAACACAACCTCGAGGGAATTGGTTTAGTATATACTCCATGTATTAGGCTCTTAATCCTGATTACATAGCGGTAGTGCAGGATTGGAGATTCAGGGCATTCTTCTCCATCCTTCCCCGTCGTTGTCCCCGGGGTTTCCTCAGGGCATTGTCTGAGCGATGGTTTCATCAGACTCAGACACTTCATCTGCTGGATTGTGAGGTGGTGATGACGCCGATGGATTGGCGATTTATCACATGTATGGAGTTTGGAGGGGAGCCAGTGTCTTGCATGGCGAATATTATCCCTACTCTCGTCAGATCCTTGTTAGGAGTTTTGGTGGAGGCACTCAATGGCATGACTGTCCGTTCAGGTCCTTTGAGCGTAGATGCTATGAGCGGGCTTTTGAGTGAGCCCATGCCTGATGATGTCAGAGTCAGGGAACGAATTCTTCAGCGATTCTTCCTGATGATCATTAGAGGATGCTTCATAAAAGATAACTCTTCTACGGTGTCGTTCTCTTTGATCAGCGCCACGCGTCATATGGACCGTATTGGAGAGTATGATTGGGGTTCCTACACCTTTGCCTTTTTCCTATGGGGCATGCATATGTGCTCATATGGTTTGACCGAGGCTTGGCTAGGCTTCTACCCATTTCTGCTGGTGAGTATTTCTCTTGTCGTTTCCCATTTATAGGTTAAGAGTATTTACTAATCGCAGATGTTTTGCCATTGTGTTGGCAGTTTTGGGCCTACGAGAGGCTCCCATGCTTGAATCCTATGAGTGTGTTAGGTTTAGATACCTATCTACGAGGGCGACGATCGCATCATTCCATTTTACTGGAGAACCCTGTAGCTGAGGGTTTCACTCACTGCCGTATGCAGCTGGAGCTGCTGATGGTTGACACCATCACATGGATTCCCTATTCAGGGGAACACTCGACCATCGGTTTTCAGGATGGATACCCGACTAGAGTCGAGTATGTGATTTCCACCAGGAAAGTTTCTCTCTTCATAGATGGAGGCGTGGAGCTCTATTTAGGAGAACATGCTATTAGGAGCACTACATGGGAGATTCGTATGCCGATCTTGCCTCTTGTCAGGCGTCATTGGCCCCATCCCTGATATCCCATTGTTGGGGTTCGACGGCTTTACATTATCAGAGGGTCCTTGCACTCAAGAGATGTTCCAGCGTTAGTGGTTCCCTCGTACTATCGGAGCCCAGTCCCGCACCATACATTTTATGGGGGATATGATTCCAGGATCTGTGATGTGATGGATTGGATAACTTATGTCCGAGATTCGACTCATATGACACAGATTGATAGTTTGAACCGACATTTGGACCAGGCACACATATTTTTCCGACATTTAGGCAGAGATCCGGCTGATGCAACTTCGTTTGATCCTTCCAGCTCAGGCACTGGCCCCTTAGATGACCCATTCAGTTTTTCCGGTGCAGAGTGGTGTAGGATGAGCTTACATCGAGCCACGTTATATCCCAGTGTTTTTTGTTCGACAGATTTGGCTCTGAGGATAGTTATTCACGACATTCCAGGGATTTCACCCCACCGGAGGATCATTGGCGTTTAGCCAGGGTTGATGTACTGCTGTTATGCGTACTCTCGTATGTCTATATGCCACGATACATGGATGAGATAGACATTGGTGTCATCATGGCAGGGAGAGCTCTCAGGGATGGTCGCACCATTATACCTATGATCATAGCAGAGACCCTGCGGTCAGCATCTTACTGCTGCACTTATCCGATAGGAGTGTTCACGGGTAGCTCGGTCATGCTATATGTGTGGTTTATGTCCCACTTGAGACCGATTGGCACTCTTAGACGGCATGGGTACTGGTTCACCCATGATATAGCCATGTCATACTCCTTTCAGCAATCAGAGTGCAATGATGCTATGTCTTGGTCCATATTTTTGGCGGATATCAGAGATCCATTTGTCATATTGCCGTGCTCGGGGCTTAGCTCACCATACAGCTTTATTACTCATGCTACGGGCATGGGCTTCCCTCTGGCTGGTTTGAGGGGCGTGACTACTTATCACCGGCTGGCTGTGATGTCGTAGTTTGACCAGTTTCAGGATTTTCATCCTTTCGAGGGGGTGATAGGTTAGCGTTCATCTTTTCACTATCTTTCAACCGAGGACCGATCCCGTGTGTACGCTTGTTGGGATCAGCGTGAGATAGATGATTTTTCCATTAGTCATCCAGGTTGTTCTACAGAGTATTCCGCATGGATGGAGACAGAGATTTTATCGGTTGCGATAGTATCCACTGTAATAACCCGACATTTTCTATATAAATAAAACAAAAATTTTGCGTATAATTTTTTATTTTATTTTAAGGATGAGGATTTGTACAAGATAACGTGTATATGTATTTATGTGGTAAATAAAAATATATTTATTACATGAATAGTTACAAATAATTTTATTTTAGAATTATTGATTATTATAAATTATATTCTTATAATAATTAATTTTATAATAGAAATGTTTTTATTAATTATTTTCAATGAAAATATAATTATATTGTTTAAATAATATATGAAATGATTTTTAGAACAAATATAATAATTATTTTTTTGCTCAGATTATTAAGTTAAGTATTTTAACTTAATTAATAAAGCTATTTATGCAAGGTAAATTAGATATATAATCCAAACCCTAATTATGGTTTTGGAATAAGGAATGATAATAATATAATATTAATTATATTTTTGATTTTTCAGTGCAATAAATATGTACTATATACGTGGACCGATAATGGTTGATCAATTATGGTGTATCATGACAAACCCTAGTAACCCTAATTTGAAACTCAAACTAGAGTTTATGATGGGTAAGAAATTGTGTTATTTGATTAATGTTGAGTATTAAAGAATTTAAGGTTAATTAGGGAAACCCTAATTATTATTTAGGAACCCTAATTATTTGAAACTCTAATTTATAAATTTGAAATCCTAATTATTATTTCGGAACCCTAATTATTTTAAAACCCTAATTTTCTATTAAAACCCTTAATTTTAATTAGTGTGGTCTAATTTAAATTTTATTAAACTTTAAACTTAAATTTTTAAACCCAAGAAATTATTTGGGAAACCTTAAGGTCTAAGATCTATTGATTTTAACCTAGATTCAAGCATCATGGACAAAAATACCCTTAAAATACTTTGTTAGTTTACTAAAATAGTCTTTTTGGTATTTATTTAATAAGCTAGATTGCAAGTCACCACCCTAGATTATAGCACATGCTCTATATATCATCCAAGCTTATCCTCTTTGACACCTTGCAAGCTAAATTCATTGAATCTAAGTCATATAAATAGGTTAGGAGAGAGAAAAAGTGTACATTATGCTCATTTATTCACCAACACTCCATCAAGTCTCTCTCTCTCTCTCTAAGATACGAATTCTCTTAGCATATCAGTCCTTGAATCAAGCCCCACGAATTCCAGAACCAAATCAGTAGCCAAGAATCAAATATTGCTCATAGGAGGGATAAACCCTAAAACAAAATCTGACTTTTGATCCTATGTTAGATGTTATTTTTTGTGTGTTAAATATGTTGTATGTAGTGTATAGAGATGATCTGGGTTGCTAGATGTTAGATCCATAACATCTAGAAGCTTGGATTTGATGATTTAAAAAATCTGAAAAAAATAAAATTTTGTTGTCTGACAAGGAATGTCAGGCCTTGTAGATCTCCTTCTGTGTTTAGTTTTTGTGTTTTTAAGCTTTGATTTTGTAGTATGCCATGAGATCTTTGATTTGAGCTTGGAATCAGAGTCAGATCATAAGCTGATTGAAAGTTATTAGTGGTCAAACCACTTTGACCGGCATTGACCGAACGTTTCTGAGTAAACCAGAACGTGCCCAGAAAGTCTGATAGCATGTTCATGCGTTTAGATCTTGCTTGTTTTTACGTGTTAGACTGTGTTATTGTGGTAATGTTGTTGTTTGAAGTGTAGGCTATACGACCATGCCTCTAGAATCTTTATATCCTTCTCTGAATCAATGTAATCAGTGGTCAAAGTGGTGTGGACGAAACTGTCGGATGAAGTTTCTGGGTAACCCAGAAACCTTCATAAGCAGTTTCTGACCACCACTTTGACCGGTCCATATTGGGTTGATGTGTTGTTGTTATGTTGATGTTTTGTGATAGATCTATAGTACTACATGTGGTCTAGAACCTAAAAGCCTTAAATCACTTAAACATCAACAAGATATCAAGTTGTGGAAGCCCAAATATGAACAGTCGAATTGTTCTTTATTTCTGGGCAAACCCAAAAATGAAGAACAGCTCTGACAGCCACTTTGCAAGACTAGATCTCTCTAGTTTTATGTTTGTTGGCCATGTTTGTTGTAGGATCGTGTAGTCTGACATTAGTACTACAACCTCTAATCATCAGCTTGCCCATAAACAATTGGATCAGTGTTTAATGCTTGGTCAAAGTTGGTCACCCGAAACTGTGTTATGAATGTTCTTGAGGGCTCAAGAACACCTAAGGCGACGCTTTCTGTCGCTAAAGGCTATAGCGACGGATTTAATAATTTTATTTAATTTATTTTCCAAAAATCATTTAAAAATAGAAATTAATTATTAAAAATTCCAAAAATAGTTTTAAAAATTATTTTAAGTTATAAAAATTAACTTTTAATAATTTGACATATTTTTCATAAATATTAATAATTATATGGATATTATTTATTGATGAGTGAGTTTTATACACATGAATTGGATACATTCGGGCTTAATTTATTGTTGTTCTCAAGTCTTTTAGGATGTTTTTATGTGTTTGTGTCTATTCATGCATGTTTTATATTGTTTTGTAGGATTTGGGACAAAAGTTGCATGGATCGACGTTCGGGGTGGCTAGATTCACGTTTTTGGCTTGTCATTTACACAGCAGTCACTTCAGAGCCAATTTGACTATATCTCCGGACATTATTTCGAAAGACTTCAAGAATGAAAGTTGTAGATCTACTTTTCCTCTTTCCGAATCATCTTGAATCATCTAAATCGGAGTTCGGACGAAGAAGTTATGGCCGTTTTCCCAAAGGACGTCGGAGCAGAAAATGTTGACTTTTTGACCAGCGTCGGGGCGCCCATTTCTAGTGTATTTCCTGCGCCGGGGCGCTGGGGGGCAGAAGCCCAGCGCCGTGCCCAGCGCTGGGGCGCTGGGGAAGGTCCTGGTGCAGGCCTGGACGCGTTTTGGGCGAATTTTGACACCTTTTTGACTCCAAATTGGATTGGGATTGTTCCTAAACTCAAAGTTAGACTTGTAACCTATAAATACATGATGTAGGGCATAAAATAGGAGGGGATTACATAGCTTAGCTTAGAGATTACATAGCTTAGATTAGGGATACACTCTATTAGATTAGAACATTAACCCTAGTTCTTATTATTTTTGGAGATTGAAGCAACTTGGAGACCATTGAAGATCAAGAGCAAGAGCAAGAGGGGAGCATCAGATTTGCTGACAACAGATTCTATTCTCTTCTCTCATCTTACTATTATCTTTTAATGTCTATTCAGTTGTGGATTCTTGGTTTCCATTCATTAATTATGAACTAACTCTTTCATTAAGATTTCAATTGAACTTTTTATGGCTATGAATTAGTTATTCATTATATTCCAATTATTTATGTTAAAGTGAGTTGTTTATCTTGTCTTGTGCATATTACTTAATTATCTGATCAGTAATTACTTTGTTACTCTAGAAGGAATTGGAAGAGGAATTCTAGGGTTAGAACTGGGCATGATATCATGTGACTTAGTTATTTGCAAATTGAATAATTAGGTTTGTGAATTGAATGGAAATATCTGTTCACCGCATGTAACACATAAGGAATTGGGATTAAAGGAGTTTAATTCACTTATTTTGCATAGGAATATAGCAAGATTAATCTGGATTAAATAGAAGGCAATTGATCACTTGGAAAAGGACTTTTGGCATTTGAGAATTCCTATTAACAATTCAGTAGACATAATAATTGGGATAATTGGATAATTGATTTATAATTCATAATTGGGGATATTGAAGTCTTAATCTTTATTTATTTGAATTCATTCGTTAAAATCTTAGTTTTAATTAGTTAATTTAGTTTTCTTAATTAGAAGAATCACAATTTGAGATTGTTTAAATAAAATTAGTTTGGTTAAGAATTAGTACTTGGTGATTTTTATTAAATAATTCCTCGTGGGAACGATACTCTACTTTCACTTTATTACTCGTTGACCGTGTATACTTGCACGTATTCATTGATTGCGAAATCGATCAACATTTATATTTTATTTATTTAATAAATACATTAAATAAATTGATTAAAATGATTTTATTATGTTAAAATCATTTTAAATGATAAAAGGTATTTAATAATATTTTAAGTTATAAAATTTAACTTTTAATATTTTAAGACAAATTTCATTAATTATTTAATATTAATGCTATTAGATTTAATTAGTAATTATATAAAATTAATTAATTAAAAATGATTTTATAAGTAGAAAAAATCATTTTAAATGAAACTAAATAGTTTAAAAATATTTTGAGTTATAAAATATAACTTTTAATATTTAAAGGATAATTTCATTAATAATTTAATATTAATGATTATTAATTTAATATTAATAATATTAAATTTATTTAATAATTATATTAAATAAATAGTTTAAAAATGGTTTTAATTTAAAAAATCATATAAATGAATTAAAAATATTATTAAGTTATACTTAATGACTTTTAATATTTTGATAAATAATACATTAATACTTTAATATTAATGATAATTATTTAAAAATAATTTTAAATATTTTAAAAATCATTTAAGGGTAATATTGATACTTTAAAAATATTCTAAGTTATTATAAATAACTTTAATATTTTGGCAATGGTTTCATTAATAGTTTAATATTAATTAAATGTTAATGATAATAAAATTACTTAATATTTAAATAATTTAATAATGATTCCGATGTTTAAAAATTCATGATAAATTATAATAAATGTATAAAAATTATTATAAGTTATTTAAAAATAATATGACTGATACTAAGTTACAGATTAGAGTCTTAGACTCGATAATTACCCAATAAAGTTGTCAATACACCGACATATTTCAAAAATTGATCTGGAATTAGATAGGTTGACTTGATAAATGTTTATTTGTGATTCAATGGTTGTTAAACTTACATGACAATGTGATTAGGTTATGTGATGACTGTAAATAGCAATACAATATGATATCATATGTTATTCTAATCAAGCGAATGATTTATTTAATGATAGGGCTTGATATAAAAGATAATCTAAGTTGTGTAAGCAGCAGACAAGACAAGTATCTAACCCTTTGTATTTACTTTATGCAATGGATATGCGTAAGATAATATCTGAACTACTCTTTTTATTATTCAAATATTTCAACCTTTGTATATACTTATGCAATTATTCTATATAAGTAAGTTATGAAATTATAATCTTTTGTACAAGTTCCTTAAATCCGTTATGATAGATCAAGAAATATATTTTGTTCGTTAATTTCTAAACATGGTTATACAAGTGTCCTCACTTGGATAATCATTATATTTTATCACATGTTGATACATACTTATCGGTGTCCAGTATGTACAAGTTGAATTAAAAGCCGTCTAAGCTATTTGATTTGGCTAGACACTAACTTAAAATTGTTGTTGAACAAGATAAGAACTTTATTGTTATCTAACTGAATTATTTTAGTTCAGATTTAAGACTGGTATGAACATCCCAAATATGGGAAACCTTTATGCGTCTAAGGTGGAAATACTGGACGAAAATATCGTCCTATAATGTAGTATTGATCAATACAAGGCATAACGGGCTGATCACCCCCCGTGCCCGTAAGTTATGACGGTTTATAGATGAAATTCTATTTAACCTTTTCAAAAATAGAAAACAATGTTCATAGTCTGTCAATTGATCCTCATTTATAGTCAATACGTAGTTTCAAAAATTTGAAATCGAAATGATATGTTGTTATTATTGGTTCAGCTTACTTCACAACTGTTGATTTATTGTAGAAGTATTGTTCAAAGAAAACATTTAATTCATTCAACTAAATGTTATTGTTGCTATTACTTGCTGATCACTCAAATTCTCATCCTTGCTTAATTTAAATGTTTTCAGCTAAGTATGAACAACCTGAAGGCTCTGCCAAGAACAAAGGGAAAGGGAAGGTCGATGAATGAATGATAATGCTATCTTTTGTAATAACTAGACTTTATTAGGATAATGATCATATATATTAATTATCATGTAATGTAACGAATGTTTAAAGGTTTCGTACTTGGGATTGAAAACTCTGATAATATGTAAATTAAATTTGATAATCTATATTATTGTTATTATTATTAGTGTTATTCCGCTCATAGAAATGGTATCGTGAAGCACTAAGTTCAGGTTTCAAGTACCTGAATTTGGGGGCGTCACATCCACAGTACCGGATAGTGAGTCAGATGATGTAGAGCCCGTGGAGGACATCGATTCCCACATCGAGGAGGAGCCCGCTACTAGGTTGTCAACATTTCCTCTAGATTCTCCCGATTCCAGTACTATTGTGATTCAGCAATTAGCACAGTACCTTGAGCAGAGTCTTCATCTGATGACCTTCGAGAGAGATCAGGCTCGATCTTTGATGTTGACTGCCCTTGATGGGAGAGACACAACTCTATTAGAGAAAGACGAGGCATTAACTCGCAGAGATGTCGCTGTTGTTGAGCGGGATGAGGCCAGATCAGCCAGAGATGTAGTGATATTTGAGCGGGATAGTGCCATATCTTCCCGGGATATAGACGTCACAGATAGTATTGTAGAGATGAGCGCTTACATTGATGAACATATGGTCACCATGCAGATGGATGCAGATCTGTTGAGTCATATGGATATTCTTGTACAGGAGACCACAACTTCGCCTCCTTCTTCTGAGAGGGACGCCATGTTGGGCTTGTTAGCTCGCATATACCCTGACTTGTAGATGAGCTTTTATTTTCCTGTACAGACTAGCTTAGCCATTTTGTCATGTACAGTTTACATTGTATATATCAAACATCATTATATATATGATAGGGAAATATATTTTTGGATCACTTCCCTTTTAGATATGCTTTGCTACTTGCTTGATATTTTGCCTGCTACTTCAGGGCTTGTGATCTTGATGTATTCCGAATTCCTCCTGGGTGGATGGACATTGAGTTGTCTCTGGATAATTCAGAATGGATCATCGATCCGTATGTATCCCTACCATCTTTGGTCTCTTGGGACTGGTTTCTAAATGAAAATATGGAGAGGAATGTGGCTTTCCTCTATAAGATTAACCGCACTACAGATGGTCACCAGTACTTCTATTTAGGAGAAGCCTAGTTAATTCCATCTCTTATGGATTGGTGTTGCTCTTCAAGGTATGATCGCAGCTTAGATGGTCGCCGAATCTCTTATTTGGGAGGAGTTCAGGTAATTCCACCCCTTTGGTCTAAAGTCGGTAAAATGTAGTGGATTGATGTCTGATCCCAATACCAACTGACAAGGGTTTGTGTTTTGGTAGGGGGCGAGACCGAACCATGAATGGATGCCTACGTACTCCTATTGAAGACGAGATCAGGTCTGCGTAGTTCGAACATGGTGTAAGAGGTTCATCACTGTATATGGCCGACATGGTGTAGGAATTTGTTTTTTTTATTTTGTGAGGAGAAGAGGGTAGAATTGTTTTTATTGTTTTTTGTTTTATTGTGACCGGGCCATATAAAATGGTTGCCTACGTACTCCTATTGAAGAGGAGATCAGGTCGACGTAGTTCACCCCTCAAGGATAGATGAAAAGCGTGATCCCATGTACAGGTCAGATTGTGGGGAGGAGAAAGTTTAATCCTAGGTTGAGGATAAACTGCAGGTATGAGAAGTTTGATCCCATGTATGGGTAGCCAAACTACATACGCGAGAGGTTCAATCCGTAATGGGATGACCTAAGTCATAGGAACGAAGAGAAGCTAGGCTGCTGGCTTGAAAAGTATGTTTCCCTGAGGGGCAAAGTGTGGAACAGTTGTATGTTGTAAAGGGTTAAAGAACCGGAATGACTGGTGACCTGATGGTCCTACACTAGGATGTTTGCTTGAGGGCAACTTTAGACATAGTACTGTTTTATGGCGCCCGAATTGATGAGTTGTGGAAATTTATTTCTGTCCATTTCTTGCATTCTAAGAGCACCTCCTGTCAATATTTCCTTGACGACAAATGGGCCTTCCCAGTTAGGAGCGAATTTTCCCTTAGATTGACCTTGGTTGCCAATGATCTTCTTCAAAACCAAGTTATGTTGTTTAAATTGCCGTAGCCAGACTTTTTTGTTGTAGGATATATCGATCCTTTACTGATATAACTGATGATGAAAGATAGTTGTGGTTCGCCTTTCGTCTATTTGAGACAATTGGTGGGACCTGTCTTGTACCCATTGGTCTTTATCCAGCTGAGCATCTATCAACACTCTGAGGGATTCCATTTCAACTTCTATGGGGATCACTGCTTCCATCCCATAGGTTAATGCGTAGGGGGTTTCCCCAGTGGAGGTACACATTGAGTTTCTGTAGGCTAACAAAGTAAGAGGCAATATGTCAAGCTAATCTTTGTGGTTGGCGGACATCTTTTGCATAATCTTCTTGATGTTTTTGTTAGCCGCTTCAACAGCACCTTTCATCTTAGGACGATAGATGACAGAGTTAAGATGTTTGATGTAGAATTTACTGCATAATTCCTCCATCATTTTGTTGTTGAGGTTCTTAGCATTGTCTGACACAATCACCTATGGTTGTCCGTATCGACAAACGACATTGTTTCTGATGAAAGCAATGATGACTTCTTTGGTAACCCTGGGGAAGGAGGCTGCCTCTACCCACTTGATGAAGTAGTCGATCATGGTGAAGATACATCGATGTCCATTACTGGATTTAGGATCAATTGGCCCGATAACGTCCATTCCCCACATTGAGAAGGGCCAAGGTGAACTCATGTTGTGGAGTTTCCGTGGAGGAGCGTGTATAGCATTCCCATGAATTTGGCACTGATAGCATCTCCTGACGTGGTCATTGCAGTCAGCTTTGAGAGAAAGCCAGTAATTTCCTGTCCTGAAGACCTTCTTGATAAGGAGGGGGCCACTCATGTGGGGGCCACAGACTCCACCATGGATTTCATCCATAAGCCTTTGGGCTTGATCTTTGTCTAAACATCTGAAGAGACCTAGTCCTGCATCTCTTTTGTAGAGCGCATCTCCACTTAGGTAGAATTTCATAACAATTCGATGGATCTGCCTTTTCTCAGTCGTGCACGCTTCCGAGGGTGTAGATCCATCTCGTAGATATTCCTTGATATGCTGATACAAAGGATGTTGGATGGGAGGTAACTCATCTGATACTTCTCCAACGTAATTCCTATAGGCTGGGGCCTTGTGCAGGTAAATTATGACGATTGAAAAGTGTTCCTTGTCTGATATGTGAATCAAGGAGGCCAAAGTTTCTAACGCGTCCTCAAAGTCATTCCTATTACGAAGAATGCGTATAAAGGAGATTTATTCGAACTCCAAAACTATATGTAAAAACTTGCCGATGGTAGGGCAGCAAATGTAGTTCCTTGGTTTAATAGATTCTGGTGGATTGTCTGATTACCAAATCTGAATCTCCAAAGACAGTTAACCGCCTGATGTCCATTGAATGGGCAAGTTTTAGCCCCATGAGATAGCCTTCATACTCAGCTGTGTTGTTGGTGTTGACAAACTGCAATTTAACGGCGACAAGATACTACTCCCCCGTACCAGATACTAGACCTGCTCCAGCTCCAGAACCTTCCATATTAACAACCCCATCAAAATACATCTTCCATTATTGGCGCGTATCGTACTGATGGTGTTGTTGAACTGTCATTACTCCTTCATTGGGGAAATATGTTTCCAAGGATTTGAAAATCCCCTGAAGGTGCGGCGGCCAGTTGATCCGCAATTCCTTGACCTTTGATGGACTTTTGAGTCAAATATATGATGTCAAATTGTTGTAGGATCCACTGCCATCTGGACAGCAGGCAATTTAACATGGGTTTATTCAACACGTATTTGAGAGGATCCACGCGGGATATGAGATGGGTGGTGTGACCATGGAGATAATGTTGTAACCTCATGGAAGCCCATGCTAAAAGACAACAAGTCTTCTCAATCAGAGTGTACTTGTGTTCACTCATGCTGAATCTTTTGCTGAGGTAATAGATAGCTCGTTCTTGGCCTCTATCACCTTTCTGTCCCAGCATACAGCCCATGGCATTGTCACTTATGGACAGATACATGAACAGGAGAACATCATCCTTGGGTGGTACCAACACGAGCGCTTTGACTAGTTGTTTCTTGATTGTGAGGAAGGCAATTTGACACTCATCATTCCATTTCATGTAGGAGTTTTTCCTTAATAGCTTGAAGATTGGCTCACAGGTTGCTGTGAGTTGAGAGATAAACCTGCTAATGAAGTTGATTTTTCCCAAAAATCCCCGTATTTCCTTTTCTGTCTGAGGAATGGGCATTTCCGTGATGGCCTGGATTTTGGCAGGATCCAACTCAATCCCTTTGTGGCTTACTAGAAATCCTAGCAACTTTCCTGATTTAATGCCAAAGGCGCATTTAGCTGGATTCAACTTCAAGTTGTACTTACGCAACCTATTAAACAACTTTTTGAGATGATCTATATGGTCATCCTCCTTCCGGGACTTGACAATGATGTCATCCACGTAGATCTCGATCTCTTTGTGCATTAAGTCTTGAAAAAGAGCCATCATAGCTCGCTGATAGGTGGCTCCGACATTGATGAGGCCGGATGACAACTGTCTATAGCAAAAGGTTCCCCAAGGCGTGATGAAAGCAGTTTTCTCATGATCTTCCTCAGTAACCATGATCTGATGATACCCCGCAAAGCAATCAGCAAAGAAGTACATGTCGTATTGAGCAGTACTGTCAATAAGAATATGGATAAATGGCACGAGAAAGCTATCTTTTAAGCAAGCTTTGTTCAAGTCCCGGTAATCCACGCAAACTCACACCTTCCTTCTGGGTTTAGGCACGAGAACAATGTTGGATATCCACTTAGGATATGTGGACACCATGATGATGCCATCTTGAAATTATTTCATAATTTCTTTTTTCACCTTTAAACTCCACTCAGGTTTCAATCGCCTGAGCCTTTGCTTGACTGGCTTAAATCCTTCTTTAATGGGAAGGCGATGAAGGACAATGTCAGTGGATAAACCCACCATGTCTTCATGAGACCATGCAAACATATCCTGGAATTAGGTTAAGAGAGTAACCATGTCATTCCTTTGGTTTGGGGTATGGTCTGAACCAATCTGGATTAACTTAGGGCTTTCTAAGGTTTCGAGATTGAAAGAAATGGTTTGATCAAGGTTGGGTTTTGGTTTGTCTTTGACCCATTCTTGAATTTCTGGAGGCACCTTAATGTCATCCTGTATTTCCATCAAGGCTGAATTCATCTCTACATCAAAGGTACAATCCTTATGGAGAAGAGGCATCGTATCAGCAAGTACATGCACATCTAAATTCAGGGTCCTGAAACAAAATATGATTTCACTTAGTATGTATGAAATGTTTTGATTATACACAGTGTTAGCATATACTGCCAAAATAAACTGCTAATACTGTACAGAAAAGTAAGCAGCTATTATATCTACAGGGCAGAAAGAGTTTCTGCCCGCTTTACCCTTGACGACCAATGCAAGGAGTGCTGTTGCAATTAGAAAGGGTAAAGTCTGGGCGGACTGCAGTGATGGAGGGATTGTCGTCATCCTCCCTATCCCGAATGATGGCCATTACATCTGGGTAATCATCGTCTAGGGTGTATCTATTTGTATGTTTATCATGAACGATGATGCGTATGCCTGACATCATTCGGATGACGTCTCGCTTGATTTTTCGTTCTTCCTCTTCCACTACGGGATTTGGAAAAAAGACTTCTTTCTCCTTCACTGGTACCGGCTTAGAAAATAACATAGCCATTACATTGGTTGGCACCTTTATAGGACGTTGTGCGGACTTAGAGTTTGAAGGCGAAGATAAACGCCGCATGGTTGAAGTTGAAGGAATCTGCTGATGCTTATGAGGACTCCTGTGACTAGAACTGGTAGAATAGCCTAGTCCAGCTGTTCCAGTTTGCTTGGTTAATCTAATTGGGTACTTGATACCCTGGAAATCTTTACCCAGCCCTTGTCCCGGTTTATGACCCAATGACATCATTTCTTGAGTAGCCGACATTACCTCGACATAAATCTTGGGTTCGGGTAATGACATTCCAATAGCATGGTATTGGGTATTGCTTACTTCCAAGCCATGAAAACTGACCGGTTCAACATCTTCATTGGCATTTATGAATGGCATGTCTCCGTGTTGAGGACACTCTGGTTCAGCGTTGACCGTGACCAGGCTATTGTTGATAATGTATTTCAACTGTTGATGAAGAGTGGAGGGGATTTCCCTTGCCATATGAATCCAAGGTCGTCCCAAGAGCAAGTTGTATCCCGAATCTATCTTGAGTACGTGGAAAGATATGCAGAATGTATGGGGACCAATTTCTATTGGCAGTTCAATTACTCCGACCGAATCCCGACGGGCTCCATCAAAAGCTTTGATGACGGTATGGCTACTCCAGAATCTGTTGGGATTGATATTTATCTTCACAAAATTAGCGTATGGACAGATATTCAGAGATGAACCTCCATCTATCAAGACTCCAGCTAGCATGTATCCGGAGGACAAGACATCAATGTGCAACGGATTGCAATGACCGGTCCCCTCGGGCGGTATGTCATCATCAGTAAAGGATATCATATTGTTGTTGAAAATATGATCAACCAGATGTTAAAAATTTTCCATATCAACTGATATTGGTAGATAGGCTTCTTCTAAAACCTTCAGCAAGATCTTCCGGTTATCCTCGGAAGTTAGGACCAAGTCCAAAATTGATATTTGTTGTAGAGCTTCTTTTAAGCTTAAAACCACATTGGCTTCGTTATGACCCATAGTGTGGAGGAATTTTTCAATCTTCTCCATGGGTATTTTCCCTTTTGATTTGATGGTATGCTTAATCACTCATTGGGGAAGATACAGTTGATTTTCCTTCGACACTATAGCAGTTGTATGTGAGGTGGATCCTTCACCTTCTCCATAATTCCACATAACTTTTCGCAAGCTAACAATAGGATATTGTGCTCTGCACAACAAGTTGATTGGCTCGGGAGTGGCCACTTTCAAAGGATTGTTGCTTCCCTTGAGTTGAATTATTGGCATTGTGAGTGATTTGTTAGCCCCATCAGTTTCAGTGGATATGACTTCTACCACACTCTTCCACTTAGTAGGACATGTATTTTCATTTGCACGTAACACAATATCATCTTCCGCTAGGTGTAAGACACCACTGTCAATTAGATTTTTTATAAGGTGGCGGAGTGCCCAGCATTCTTCTGTGTTGTGACCGCGAGAATGGGAGTGATATTAACATACTCCATCAGAGTTGTACCGTCCTGAATAGAGGTTGATTGGAGGTAGAAGGGAACTGATAGGTGAATTCCTCCATAAGTTGGCCTAAATAGGTGAATTCCCTTTTGTTGGCAAAATCCCGACGGGCTTTGGCATTTGCTCTCTTTGTCACTTTGTCTTCCAGCATTTCATTTTCTGAAAGTGACAAGGGAATATTCATGACAAGATGTAGGAGACTGGCATGCTCCTGGCTGATTAATTAACGCGTCACTTGATGCTGATAAGTCACTAATTCTGCCAATTGTTCAATTTGCTTGCATAGAGCTTTCATCTTTCGTTCCATTGTGAACTGGAACTTGGTATAATCCCATTTATCAACACCGTCTCTGAGGGTCTGGGAGGATTCACAGTTGAAATTGGAACTTTGTCCATTGCTTCAATTGATCATGTTGACCTCTTCTTCTTTGTGTTGAGGAAGAGGGTTGTCTTGAACGTGAGGTTGATCTGGTTTTGTGACCACGATCTCACCGTTGTCTATTAGGTCTTGGATTTTGTGCTTCAAGGCCCAACAATCATGAGTATCATGTCTAGGCGCCCCGACATGATAAGCACATTTCCGAGCAGCATTAAAACCCCGTCCATTAGGGCTAGCTGGTGGAAGAAGATGCGTAATTTTCTTCTTTGTTATCAGAAGATTGAGAATGTTCTCGAGGGTGTATGCTAAGGGTGTGAACACTCGAGGGCGTTTGACTTCTCCACTTTTTGGTGTTGGAGGGTTCGCAGACTGTGCTTGAAAGGGAGTGTAGTTTCTCCTTTGAATAGGCATGTTCTGACTGCCTTTTTAACCCTGTAGTATCAGGGAATCATCTTCCTCTTTCCTTTAATGGACCCTCCGTGGGTTGTTTCCATAATTTCCGAATTGGATGTGATCAGCAACAGCTTTGAGGGTAGCTAGGTCTTGAATCTTTCCGGACTTCAAACCCATCTCAGCCATATGACAACTCAAGAATTTAGAGTATTTTTAAAAATTTTATTAATTGATTTAAGGTTCAAAATTAGAACCTAGACAGAAAATAAATGTATGCGTTTGATATTTTTAAGACGGAATTTTGAGAATTTCAAAATTCTGTGAAGAATGTAGGTGAATTATTCAGGATTAAGTGTTTATGTGAATATGTCCTTCGTATATGTATATAGTATGTGGTTAAGGGTCAAGGGTTGACCAGATAAACGATATATGTAACAAACCCTAATTATATATTAAGATCTTTAACGTTCGGTTAGAAAACCTTAGCGATTAATAAGAAATCTTAGAAACCGGTTCTGGAAACCCTAATTTTAGTTCCGGGAATCTGAAACCCTAATTCGGTGCATGAAACCCTAAATCGAGAACCTAATGGCGTAAGTGTAAATAATTATAATCTTAATTAGGGTTAATCTTAACAAATTGATTACAAAACCCTAATTCTAAATTTGAAACCCTAATTGTGGATTTGAAACCCTAATTTATAATTAGAAAAAAACGAAAATGTTAATTTAATACTTTTAATGTTAATTAGGATATATTAATTCTAATTTCAAGTTAAGTAATTAGAAAACCCTAATCTAATTACGAAATTTAATTTCTAATTTAGAAAAAAAATCTATTAGAAACCCTAATTTCGGGTTATAAACCCTAATCCGTGATTTTGACCCTAATTGCTAAATTAACGATTTTAATTAGAAAATATTAATCCTAATTAGCGAGATTTAAATTATGATTAAGAAATTTTAATATAATTAGACAATTCTAATTATAATTTAGAAATATTAGTTTTCTATTTTTTTTAAAAACCGAAGAACAGAAATGTTAGAAATTAAAATTTTGCAAATTTAAGGGTTAAACCCTAAACCCTAAATGCTCCAAACCCTAAACCCTAACCAACCCCAAAAATCTAAGGGTTTGCAACAAATGACCATTCTAGAAATTAAATAGGATGGAAATGACATTTATACCCTTTTATACATTATTGAGGCTAACATATAGGTTTTGACCTTAGGTGAGTGGTTCACCAAATCTAACCACTCCATGTGCATTATGTCCAGCCATCCCAGCCAAAAATCATCAGATCATACATTACATATATCCAAATATATTGTTTTAAAGAGAAAGAAAGTCATTTGACATCTCATTTTTCTCTAAGCCTTCTCTCTCTAGAATTTCGAGAATATAGAGAGAGAAAGTGAGATAAGATAAGCCATGATCAGTCCATAACTATCAAAGAACAGATCCAAAGGTCAGATTAAGGATCAAAGCATAGAAAGGTATAAGAACCCTAATTCTAGAAATCCTTAAAATTTTGTGTTAATGTTGTTGTTTGTTGTTTAGAACAGTGTTAGAAGATGTCATTTAGTGATCTGGGTTGTTAAAACCCATATCCATAACATCTAGTAGCACGAAATTGTGATTTTTTGAAACTAACTATGAACCCTAGAACATGGAATGACAACCGAATGTCATGGCTCATAGATCCTTACCTATTATTTTTGTAGTTTCAGCTTTTGTACTTGGAGTATGTAGTAAGGACTGTGATCAGGAACTTGAATCAAGCCTAGATCACGTTTAGATTGAAAGATATAGACAGTCAAATGTCGTTGACCGAGCACAAAACTTAGATTTTGGGCAACCCAGAATATTTTCAGTGGTCTGACAAGTTTTTTTTACGTCCCGGACCTTGCTGAATGTTCATGTTTTGGCCAAGGTATTATGCTTTTGTTGTAGCCTGACATGCAGATTGTATGCTAAAGGCTTTAGACCACCCAGATCGTAAACCTAATAGTAGATAACTGTGGTCAAACCACCGTTGACCATCAGCCGGATGAACATTTCTGGAAAACCCAGAAAGTTCAAGAACAGCTTCTGACCACTAGTTTGACCAGCCTTGATCTATCATGTTTGATGTTTTTATAATGATCTATTGTTATATAAATTCAGTCGGACATCTCTACTTCAATATTCAACCATTTTATAACACAGAACAAACCCAGAACGAAAGTTATAAGGAACCAAAATTTGTACCTCGACTGTTCTTAAATTCTGGAAAACCCAGAAATCGAAGAAGAGGTCTGACATCAAGTTGGGTAGCTTAGATCTTGCAATTTAGCGATGTTATGGCTATGATACTTGTTCATTATCGTAGTGTTACACGCATACTATAATCATAACCGATTATCCAGCCCAGAAATCGACCAGAACCCGGATCGATTAACGGTCAAACCTAGTACCTTTAATACTGACATGAGTTTCTGGGCAGGCATCAAGAACACCTATAGCAACGGTTCTGTCGCTATAGGGCCTTTTAGCGACAATTTTACTATTATTATTTTTTGGAAATTAATTAAAAATAAAAAAATGGTTTTTAATTATTAAAAATACATACTAAATTCCGAAAAATTATTTTAAATTCTGAAAAATAGTTTTTAATTATTTTGAGTATATTTCATAAATATTTAATATTTTTGGAATATAAATGGTATTTAATTTATTTAATTATGATATTAAATAAATAATTTAAAAATAATTTTAATTCATGAAAAATCATGTAAAATAATACTATGGTCAAAGAAAATATTTTAAGTGACTTTTAATATTTTATGATGAAATTCATTAATTAATTAATATTGATGGTAATTAGTTTATTTAATAAATATATTAAATAAATTATGGAAAAATAGAATAAATGATTTAAGTGTTATAAAAATATTTTAAGTTATAAAATATAACTTTTGATATTTGTCATGGAAATATTAATATTTTAATATTAAAAAAAATTATAGGATAATGAATTTAATTATTTAAAAATCATATAAAGGTGATTTTAAAGTATTAAAAATACTTATTGATATTATAAATATATTATAATATTATGACATGTATTTTATTAATATTTGATAATAAATAAATATTAATGATAAAAGAATAATGTGGTATTTATATTATTTAAATACGTTTATAATGATTGAAAATTTGCGATAAATAGTAATAATTATTTAAAAATTATTACAAGCCTATGAAAAATAATTCGACTGTTGTTAAAATTATCTAAGTTAATTGTTAAGTGTTTAGGCAGAGTTTAACTGAACTTAAACTCGATAAAGCCCGACTAGACCGTCGGGATGTCAGATTTATGTCGGTTTAAAGTCAGACTGAAATAGTTTGACCTGATACTAAGTTTTATGTGCTGAATAGACTGATAGGGTTATGTGTTATGTGTTTAGGTTATTCTATGTATATATATATATATATATTATAGTATTATATTGTGATGATATTATTCTAATATTGGAGATCTATATTACTAATATTAGGTCTTCGGATAAAGCGTTATAAATTGCGTTGCGGTAATCAACGGTTCAGGTAAGTTTGTTTTTACTATACTCGACTAAGAGTTGTTTTATTCGGATAAGCTTATGGTTAATCATTGCTGGTTGCCATGAATTGTACTCTGTACATATAGCATGTATAAGTTAGGTATGAAAGGCTGATAACCTTCATTACAAGTTGGTTCAGATATATTTGTTCATGTATAATACTTGTTCAGTCATAAATTTATTCCAGCTAGTTCATAATTATATTGTTGAATTATAGCCAGCCAATTATTCAAATCATTTCAATCATGATATATCATTATATTGTTGAATTTAAACTTGCTGGGCAACTTTCATGCTCACCCTTGCTATATCATGATAAAACATTGCAGATTAAAACGAATACGTCGGATACAAGAAAAGGTTCAAGACAGTTCCAGCTTTAATAGACGTGTGCAGTTAGATTTGTATTGTTTGATATTAATGTTGTTATATGTTAGAAAAGTTATGAATTATGTATAAGTTAAGGTTACTCGACCTTGGGGAATAGTGTGTAATGTAATGTATAAACAATTTATGTTTATATATTCCACAAATAGTAATAGTTGTATAGAATGATCGAACCAGATCCGCGGCGATTCGGGACCTCGGATTCGGGGCCCTCACAGTTGGTATCAAAGCTGTTGGTTATGAAGCTTAGGTAGGAATACCTGAGACCAATAACCGCAGTGATTAGGATAAGTACTAACTCACATAGAGTTAGTTGGTCGGTAAGATTCAAATATGAATCTCGGCGAGTATAAAGATACGGAGTTCCCTAACTCTGATAATAAAGTTGAACAGTAGTGGTGAATAGATAGAGTCTAAAATACTAAAAGTACATTGATAGAAGATCGTAAAACAAAACGATCATAGATATAGAAATGAATCGTAATATATACGATGAGATCACCCCGTGATCGGATAAGGTTATAGTATGCAGGAGGATCAAGCGAATGATTGAAAAGTTTACAGCAAGATTGCTGGGTGTCAGTTGTACTATAAATTGGTACAGATTCAAGAAAGGATTATGAATACGGATTAAATGAAATTCGTATTGAGAAAGGAGTTAGTGTTAGGTGGGGATTCAATTGAGGATTCATGTCGGCGGCTGAGTTGTATGATTCCTAGTGTGGGCAGGGAATTTTACTTGGTGTAACAACTACTTAGTTCTGACAATGATAATCATTGAAATGTTTGTGTCGCGCTATTTTCTATATGCGTGTTAAGAGGGTAATTCCTTTCTCATGTTTCTAACAGATAAATGGATCATAGGTAGAGGATATAAAGTTAAGTATGAGTTCTTAAAACTCATACTTATGTGACATACTTGATTCATAATTATATGAAATGTTTATGAACCCCTCAGCGAATGGACGCCAAAGGTCTGTCTAGCAAAGTTCTTAAACTCATACGATTGTGGTAATTTATGGACTCATAAGTGTGGTTTTACGAACTGGGTATAGTTGTGTGTAAATGAAATATTAAGGATAATAAGAATTGATAGACTGTTTAAGGAAATGATCGTTAGTGGAGACATAAGTTTTCAGAACTCCTAGCTATGCTAGACTTCGAAATGTTAACATCAAGCTAAATACGCACTATGTGCTTTTAAAAATATATATATATATATATATCTAGCCTCGTAATCATTTTTGAAATGGTTTAAAGTATAGTCTATGCTACTTATTTCATCTAGACACAAATGATTTTAAATATCAAAATATATTTTATTAATCACCCATGTACTATGTAACCTGGTGCAGAGATGATAAAAATTTGATGGAGTTGTAAATACAGGAATACTTAGTGTGAATTTGATCTAAAATCGTTGTTCCACTATGGTATGATGTGTTATGACAAAGTCATATGATGACGGCATCCTCAAATGGGTTGTTAATAAGGTACGTCATCATGGCATCTTTCTCAAAAATATTTTCAAAATATTTTAATTTCCCAACGGGGTTTGGTTACACCTAAATAATTCGATTGAATTGAATTATTGATATGAGTCTATGCTATTCGATTCAGCTAGACTAAAGTTTATTAAAACTCTAAGTGTTCATTGAAAGAAATTTCCCGAACTAAATTGTTTTTTGTGTTGAATTCAATAAGAGTGGGGTAGAATTTTTGTGCCTTTGGTAGAGACGAGAAATAGAGTCGACTAGAAGTACTTAATAAGTATAGGACATACTGGATTAATTACCCACTATGTCAGTAAGTTATGACAGTTTGGGGATGAATTTCCTATAACCTTTGCAAAAATGACAGACAATAGTCTGTAAAAAAAACCCTCAGCAAAATTTGAAATTTTTTATTCTTGTGAGTGGTGTATTGGGTAGCATTTGATGATGTATTATGTATGACGAATGGTGTAAGGTGTAAGGTAAATTTCGGGGATGAAATTTTTAGAAAAAGGAGTGAATGTGACAACCCGAGAATTTAGAATATTTTTAAAATTTTTATTGATTGATTTAAGGTTCAAAATTAGAACCTAGACAGAAAATAAGTGTATGCGTTTGATATTTTTAAGATGGAATTTTGAGGATTTCAAAATTCTGGGAAGGATTTAGGTGAATTATTCAGGATTAAGTGTTTATGTGAATATGTTCTGCGTATATTTGTACAGTATATGGTTAAGGGTCAAGAGTAGACCAGATAAACGATATCTGTAACAAACCATAATTATATATAATACATGAAACCCTAATTCGGTGCATGAAACCCTAAATCCGTAACCTAATGGCGTAAGTGTAAATAATTATAATCTTAATTAGGGTTAATCTTAACAAATTGATTACAAAACCCTAATTCCAAATTTGAAACCCTAATTGCGGATTTGAAACCCTAATTTATAATTAGGAAAAAATAAAAGTGTTAATTTAATACTTTTAATATTAATTAGGATATATTAATCCTAATTTCAAGTTAAGTAATTAGAAAACCCTAATCTAATTACGAAATTTAATTTCTAATTTAGGAAAAAAAATAATTTTCTATTAAAAACCCTAATTTTGGGTTTTAAACACTAATCCGTGATTTTGACCCTAACTGCTAAATTAGAGAATTTAATTAGGAAATATTAATCCTAATTAGCGAGATTTAAATTATGATTAAGAAATTTTAATATAATTAGACAATTCTAATTATAATTTAGAAATATTAGTTTTCTATTTTTTTAAAAACCGAAATTCAGAAATGTTAGAAATTAAAATTTTGCAAAGTTAAGGGTTAAACCCTAAATCCTAAATGCTCCAAACCCTAAATCCTAACCAAACCCTAAACCCTAAGGTTTTGCAACAAATGACCATTCTAGAAATTAAATAGGATCGAAATGACATGTATACCCTTTTGTACATTATTGAGGCTAACATGTAGGTTTTGACCTTAAGTGAGTGGTTCACCAAATCTAACCACTCCATGTGCATTATGTCCAGCCATCCCAGCCGAAAATCATCAGATCATACATTACATATATCCAAATATATTGTTTTAAAGATAAAGAAAGTCACTTGACATCTCATTTTTCTCCAAGCCTTCTCTCTCTAGAATTTCGGGAATATAGAGTGAGAAAGTGAGATAAGATAAGCCATGATCAGTCCACAACTTTCAAAGAACAGATCCAAAGGTCAGATTAAGGATCAAAGCATAGAAAGGTATAAGAACCCTAATTCTAGAAATCCTTAAAATTTTGTGTTAATGTTGTTGTTTAGAAAAGTGTTAGAAGATGTCATTTAGTGATTTGGGTTGTTAAAGCCCAGATCCATAACATCTAGTAGCACGAAATTGTATTTTTTGAAACTGACTATGAACCTTAGAACATGGACTGACAGCCGAACGTCAGGGCTCATAGATCCTTACCTGTTAATTATTTTTGTGGTTTAAGCTTTTGTACTTGGAATATGTAGTAAGGATTGTGATCTGGAACTTGAATCAAGCCCAGATCACGTTTAGATTGAAAGATATAGACAGTAAAATGTCGTTGACCTTGCAAAAAACTTAGATTCTGGGCAACCAAGAATATTTTTAGTTGTCTGACAAGTTTTTTTTTACATCCCGGATCTTGCTGAATGTTCATGTTTTGGCCAATGAATTATGCTTTTATTGTAGCCTGACATGCAGATTGTATGCTAAAGGCTTTAGACCACCCATATCGTGAACCTAATAGTAGATAAATGTGGTCAAACCACCGTTGACCATCAACCGGATGAACATTTCTGTAAAACCAAGAAAGTTCAAGAACAACTTCTGACCACTAGTTTGACCAGCCTTGATCTATCATGTTTGATGTTTTTATAATGATCTATTGTTATATAAATTCAGTTTGACATCTCTACTACAATATTCAACCATTTTATTACACAGAACAAACCTAGAACGAAAGTTATAAGGAACCAAAATTGGTACCTCGACTGTTCTTAAATTCTTGAAAACCCAGAAATTGAAGAACAGGTCTGACATCAAGTTGGGTAGCTTAGATCTTGCAATTTAGTGATGTTATGGCTATGGTACTTGTTCATTATTGTAATGTTACACGCATACTATAATCTTTCATTAGCTTGAAAAGATTGACAGTGGATTGGGCCATAACTGTGACACATTTAATTTTGCACTTTATTTATGATTGTATGTGATATGATATGATAAATAATGTGAATGCTTAATAAGATTAAAATTGGTGAGATCTAAATTAAATTATAAAATCCCTCAATAAAATATTAAGTCTAAATCAGATGCCTTCCAATGAATAACACTCATCAAGACCTTGATCAATAGATGTAGGTTTGCCAAATCAAAGTACCCTATTAATCTAGGTAAGATGCGATAGAATAATTGTGATATCCAAACTATTAAAATCATTGGGCCCGACTTAACTAAGTTATCTCAATAGGATTGTGGACTTAGAGGCATAGAGTTTTGTAGGTACCATTAGATGGACTAGAAACAAATGTTGTGTACCAAATTATCCAGGAGTTATATATGATATAATTGACAAGGGGTTGTCTACCTAAATAATTGTGTTTTAAGAGATTAGCTAAAGCTAACTTAAGGGATAATGAAATATGGATCTTGGCTCACTAGAAAGATTTAATAGAAAATGCTTTCCGAATTAATGGTGAGGGCTATTAATATGAATAAAATAGTGGGAGGTATATTTTGAATGTACTATTATCAATTACATAATATCAACTCTGTAATTTGACTTATTATTTTGCACTTATAAATTGTAGATATCAATGGCAAACAACAACAACGCAAATAGTCTTTCATTACGATCAGTCCTTGAAAAGGACAAGCTGCGTGGAATTAATTTCCTTAACTTGCATAGTAACTTGAGGATTGTCCTCAAACAAGAGCGTAAGCTATATGTCCTTGATGGTCCGATTCCTGCAGCACCAGTTGTCACTGCACCACATGCGGAGCATAATGTTTACAAGAAGCATCAAGATGATGCTCTGGACGTGAGTTGTGTAATGCTAGCAACCATGGACGCTGAGCTTCAGAAGCAACATGAGTTGATGGATTCTTATGAGATGATCGAGCATCTCAAGAAATTGTTTAAAGGGCATGCTCGAAAGGAGAGGTATGATACAAGAAAGGCGTTGTATCACTGTAAAATGGGTGAAAGTGATCCAGTTGGTCCACATGTGCTAAAAATGATTGGGTATATTAAGTACCTTGATAGGTTGGGTTTCTTAATCACTCCGGATGCCCAAACTGATCTTGTTTTGCAATCTTTGAACATCAGCTACTCTTAATTTGTTATGAACTATCTTATGAATGAAATTGAGAAACCCCTTACTGAGTTGTTGAGCATGTTAAGAACTTCCGAGAACAACATGAAAAAGGCAGGACTCGCTCCCATAATGATGGTGCAAAAGGGGAATGCTAGGGGAAATTGGAAAGGCAAGAAGAAGATAGGATCTAAATCTTTTGCCAAACCCAATTCCAAAACCAAACAGGCTTTAAAACCTAAAGGTGGGGAGCCTAAAGAAGGTGAGTGTCACTTCTGTGGAAAACCTGGACACTGGAAAAGGAACTGTCATGCTTATTTGGAAGAAGTAAAGAAAAGGAAAGGAAGTACAACTTCTGATTCAGGTATATATGTTATAGAAGTCAACTTGTTTATTTCAACATCATGGGTATTGGATACTGGATGTGGTTCTCATAGTTGTGTTAATGTGCAGGGACTTCGAAGGAGTAAGACTTTGGCGAAAGGAGAGGTTGACCTACGAGTTGGGAATGGAGCAAAAGTTGTTGCACTGGCCGTAGGAACTTATCATTTATCTTTGCCCACTGGGCTAGTTTTAGAATTAGAAGATTGTTATTTTGTGCCTGCTATAAGCAAAAACATTATTTCTGTTTCTTGTTTGGACAAGAAAGGTTTTTCATTTATAATAAAGAACAATCGTTGTTTGTTTTACTTAAATGATATTTGTTATGGTGTTGCATAATTGTTTAATGGTCTCTATATTCTTGATTTAGAAATGCCTATCTATAACATAAATACAAAACGAATTAAATCAAATGATTCAAATCCGACATATCTCTGGCACTATCGTTTAGGCCATATAAATGAGAAACGCATATCCAAACTCCATGAAGATGGGTTATTGGATTCATTTGATTTTGAATCATGTGAGAAATGTGAGTCTTGTTTATTAGGCAAAATGACTAAAGCCCCTTTCATTAGACACAGTGAACGGGCTAGCGATGTATTGGGACTTATATATAGTGATGTATGTGGACCCATGAGTTCGTTAGCAAGAGGTAGGTTTTATTACTTTATTACATTTACTGACGACTTTAGTAGATATGGATATGTGTATCTTATGAGACACAAATCCGAATCCTTTTAAAAGTTCAAGGAATTCAAGAATAAAGTTCAAAACCAATTTGGAAAGAGCATAAAAGCCCTTCGATCTGATCGAGGAGGTGAATACTTAAGCCAAGACTTTGATGACCTTCTAAAGGAGTGTGGTATTATATTATAACTCACTCCACCTGGAACACCACAATGGAATGGTGTATCTGAGAGGAGGAATCGAACCTTGTTGGACATGATACGATCAATGATAAGTCATGCAGATCTTCTAATAAGCTTCTGGGTCATGCCCTAGAGACAGCTGCATTCACACTTAACCGTGTTCCTACAAAGATGGTTAAGAAGACACCATATGAGATGTGGACACGGAAACGTCCTAGTATGTCGTTCATGAAGATTTGGGGTTGCGAGGCATTCGTAAAACGTCTGGATTCTGACAAGATCGGACCCAAATCTGACAAATGTAATTTTGTGGGATACCCAAAGGAAACAAAAGGGTATTATTTCTTCAAACCTTCTAAGAACAAAGTAGTTGTTGCTCGAACTGTTATTTTTCTAGAAAGAGAATTTGTCTCTAAAGGAAACAGTGGGAGGAAAGTAAAACTCGAAGAAATTCGAGAACTACAAAATATCATTAAACCTGAGTTAGAACGTGAGCAAGAAACACAAGATATTATGGAAAGTGAACCTGCTCAAATTACACAAGGCATTCGTAGATCTCGTAGGACACGCCAAGAGCCTGAGAGATATTATGGATATCTTGTGACTCAAAATGGCGATGTGATGCTCATAGATCAAGATGAGCCTGCTTCCTACTAAGAATCTATGAATGGACCAGATTCTGAGAAATGGCTTGAAGCCATTAAATCTGAGATGGACTCCATGTATACTAACCAAGTATGGACTCTGGTTGATCCACCCGAAGGGGTAAAACCAATCGGGTGCAAGTGGGTTTTCAAGAAGAAAATCGACATGGATGGTAATGTACAAACCTATAAAGGCCGACTGGTAGCAAAAGGTTTCAAACAAATTCAAGGTGTTGACTATGATGAAACCTTCTCTCCAGTGGCAATGGTTAAATCCATTAGGATCTTACTTCCTATTGCAGCTTTTTATGATTACGAAATCTGGCAGATGGATGTCAAAACTGATTTCCTTAACAGAAATCTCCTTGAGGATGTGTATATGACACAACCTGAGGGTTTTGTCACTCCAAAGGATGCTAGAAAGGTATGTAAGCAGCAGCGATCCATTTATGGATTGAAGCAAGCCTCTCGGAGTTGGAATCTTCGATTTGATGAAGCAGTCAAAGAATTTGGCTTTATTAAAAATGAAGATGAACCTTGTGTATATAAGAAGGTTAATGGGAGTCACATTGTATTCCTAGTATTATATGTTGATGACATATTAATTATTGGGAATGACATTCCTTCCTTACAGGCTGTAAAAACATGGTTAAGAAAATGTTTCTTCATGAAAGATTTGGGCAATGCTGCCTACATTTTAGGTATCAGGATCTATAGAGATAGATCGAGAAAAATGCTCGGCCTAAGTCAAAGTACATATATTGTTTAAAGTGTTGAAACGGTTCAGCATGCAAGAGGCAAAAAGAGGAAACTTACCCGTGACTCATGGTGTAAAGATCTCTAAGGCCCAATGTCCTAAATCACAAGATGATGAGGAACGTATGAGAAAGATCCCTTATGCTTCGGCAATTGGATCTGTCATATATGCAATGATATGTACTCGTCCGGATGTCTTGTATGCTTTGAGCATGACGAACAGATACCAGTCGAATCCAGGTGAAGGTCATTGGACAGCAGTCAAGAATATCCTCAAGTACCTGAAAAGGACTAAGGATTCATTCTTGGTATATGGAGGTGAAGACGAACTGGCAGTAAAGGGTTATACAGATGCTAGTTTCCAGACTGACAATGATGACTATAGGTCTCAGTAACGTTTTGTGTTTTACCTTAATGGTGGTGTTGTTAGCTGGAAAAGTTCGAAGCAAGAGACAGTAGCTGATTCTATAATAGAGGTTGAGTATATTGCTGCTTCTAGTGCAGCCAAGGAGGCTGTATGGATTAAAAAGTTCATCACTGAACTTGGTGTTGTTCCAACCATTGTTGATCCGGTTGCTCTATACTGTGATAATAATGGAGACATTGCACAAGCTAAGGAACCTAGATCTCACCAACGATCCAAGCATATATTTAGGCGGTACCATCTCATCAGTGAAATCATTGATAGAGGAGATGTACATATAGGAAGAGTGTCAACAGATGATAATGTTGTAGATCCACTGACCAAGACTTTGTCGCAGCAGAAGCACGACGGTCAAACTAGTTCTATGGGTATTAGATACATGAGTGATTGGCTCTAGTGCAAGTGGGAGACTGTTAGAGTTTATGCCCTAGAGGCCAATTATTTGATATAATTTCTTAACATTTTGATATTATTTTTGATTAAATAAATGAATGATTTTATTATGGTTTTATTTACTGCGTTATATAAATGTTAACATAATAAAATTCCTTAGAATAGTGATACAATTTATATAGTTTCAAGTATGTGACTTGAACATGAGATTATATAATTACAATTAGTATCATTGCTCTTAAATGTCCCTAGTCGAGTACCATTGTTAATAGGACAACAATGATGCATTGAGACTAGTATGTGGATTGACTGATGACCAAATCTCATTGGTCATAAATATATGAGATATTAAGTCAATGCATAGGTATATGTTAGAGAAAGATGTACTGGACAGACCGGCTATGAGAATTCTATGTGGAGCATCGAAGTGTCATTAACGATTCTTATAGTGACAATGATGTAATGGTCCTCCGACCTGAAATCACTATATTTGTACACGAGAATTTATGTACTTTGATATCATCAAATGTCACCTTTAATAGGGTGGACTATAAAGGTGATTATTGGGTACATCATGAATCGTGTGAGGAATATGAGTGATCTAGATGGAATTTAACCATCCTATATATTAGGGGTGATATACATAGGCCTCTTGATTGAGTATGAGTATGAAATGCATGGCCATGCTCAAATATTGATTTGTTTCATATAGTCTACTCATTGATCAAGAAAACTCATATTAAATTATGAAGAGTATGACACATTCTATGACTCGAGTTTAATCTAGGATATTAAGGTTAAAAGGATTAAATTACATTGAAACATTGGTCACGAAAAGGTTGCATCGAATCATCGATCTTATTATTACTTGGGTAGAAGTGATGCATTACTAGATGTCGCTCACTGTTTATAATTTTCTAATATGATTATAAAATTATTGCCAACATAATAATAACCTATAGGGTCACACACATAGAACATAATTTAAAAGGGAATAAATTTAAATTTTAAGGATTTAAATATATTAATATGATTAATATTATTTAAATCACAAATTTAAATTAAAAGGATAATTTGTATATATATGTATATTAATTAAGTAAGACTTAATTAAGATATATATATATATATATAAATTCAGATTTTATGAAATTAGGTTTTGATTTGGTTAATTCCTTTTAACTACTATATATATGATATATAGCAGCTACTTAGGGTTACATCATAATTGAAAAACCCTAGCCGCTCTTAGAGATAGACTAGAGAGAAAATAGTTTCATAATCGATCATTTGGTGGCTAGTACCGCAAGTCCCTCTTATTGCAGAATCGTTCGACGGTTCGTGCGGCGTTCATGTGGATACCGTAGAGACGTGGTTCTAATTGGATTTCGTAAAGGATTTGAAGCTATTTCAGAACTTTTTCATAATCGGTATAATATCTAAACCACTGAATTAATTTCAGTTTCGCTTGGATCCTGTTTTGGGATTCGGAATTGCTTTGATTATTTTTAAATTTTTGCTACGTTTTTGTGCCAAAAACCACAACAGCCACGAACTACACTCAATGCAATTTCCAAATACAAACTTCATTACTACAATTGTCGTGAAAAAATACGACAACACATATGTTGTGAGTTTTGATACAATTATATATCAACTGTGACTCCCATCTCAACCTTGGATAACACGTCACAATGGCATCTTACATAAAAGTACATTCAATAATTGTTTTAGAAATTAAAATCTTTGGAAAATGTTCAAAGAAACCTTCGTACATGGGAGACCATTCATCTAAGTTATAATCAATATCATATGACTGGAGAATTATCCTTAGTTGACCCAATAGACCCTAAAAAACAAGGAGATTGCTATCATGTTCTTTCCAATGGTGAGTCTTCTCTTGACATATAATTATCTCCACTGTCTCTAATTAAGAATTATATTTCAACCAAACTCCAAGATTATATAGGTAGTGCTCGTAGATATACTCAGCAAGTGGATGTGCACAACCCTGTCTTATGATAACACAAAGTCGTCGATCATTAGACATCTAGTATGATAGTGGCACAACACACTTCCAACATTGGGTTCGCCTCACCCTATTTGATTCACCAAATATAACTACTAAATGATGTATAAAATACACCACACTTTTCTATACTATTTAGGGAGAACCACTGTTCTAGATACCACTGTTCTATTCCCCTGTTACCCCCGCTAGACCCAGCTACACTCTTATTACCTGAAAGGAATTGTGAAGAAAAAGGGTGAGCACAACTAGCCCAGTAAAGAATATCATGACTAAAGATAAATAAATTATCAATAGCCTTCGTCAGTAATAAATCAGAGATTTAGAACACATGGTAGATTATAAAAATTTTCAACCATAGTTGCAGCGGAACGAGCAATCCATTAAAAGAGTCAAATAGACCATATAATCTATTACCTTCTCCATGTTAAAAGACCACCAACAATGTTTTATCCCTGTAAAATCAATCAACAGTTCCGATCCACAATCATGTGAATAACTCATAATCATAATTGTGGTTCTAAATTCCTCTTCTTATCCAAGACGAAGATAATTGTTATCACGTGTCTTTACCTGAAACATCAAAGATCATGGTTATACCAAATCACAGTTCCTATTCAAAATCATACTAATAAATTCATCTTTGCACTACGGGCCAAAGATATTCGTCAACAGTTCATCTTTCCATTACTGACCAAAGATATTCAACAACAGGTCATCATTGCACTACAGGCCAAATATATTCAACAACAGATCATCTTTGCACTACAGACCAAAGATATTCAACAATAGATCATCTTTGTAATACAGGCCAAAGATATTAATATCTCAAAGAAATATATAATCATTTTAGAATTTATATAAACAATAATTATAACCATGTTGATAAATTCTTCTTTGCACTTAAGCTAAAGATATTCAACTATAAATCCAATGGTCATGATCATACCAGTCAACGATTCAACTTTGCACTACTGGCTAAAGAGAACCCATAGTCACGATCATACCAATAATCTACCCATCTTTACACTCAAGTCAAAGAGAAATTTCATCACAAGGATTATAAAAATATTATATATGATAATAAAAATAATATGATTAACAACTGCATTTAATTTTAAGAGTAAGATTCATAAATCAACGATAATTTGGTCAGAAAAAGAAATAAATTTTGTTGTTAATAGTACCTACCCATGAATAGTAACTCATGAATAGTACTCTGTATTCGTACATAGTACCGTATACGTAAATATTGTCATATACGTAAATAGTGCTATATACATGAATAGTGTCGTATACGTGAATAGTGTTGCATAAGTGAATAGTAACACCGACATGAAAAAGGTAGAAATTCCACAATAAAATTCATACCAATATTTTAGTATAATGATATTGAAAGAATAACATCATTATGAAGAAAATAACATCACTTATCCCTTACAATCCCTTACCATTCCTTACCTCAAAAGAACAGTACTTTTGACTGAAATATCGGATATAACGATGAAGGAACTTGCACTGAATAAAAACTCACAAAGTATCTAAATACTCACAAAACACGCTCAATAATATAGAGAGATAGAATTTATGATTCTGGTGTGCTTTTCAATTCTAACTAAGCACCCTATTTATAGGAAAATGCTAGAACGCCAAAGGAGACTAAATAATAAAATAATATTATTATTTTTTTCTTTCTACGCCCATCATTTTGGAAAGCCATCAGCATGCCATCTTGGAAGAATTTTCAGACCAAATGTTAAAAAACAAAAGTGGGTCCTACCCACTATTTTAATAAAAATATTTAATTTTTGAAACTTCAACAATTCATAATAAATAGTCCTTTATCATAAAAATACATATTTTATGTCCATTCCATAGGAAATCAAATTCTCTACAACTTTGCAGAAGAAAGTGTTTCCAAATTCCAAACAGAAAATGTCTGAAATCCACATATGGCCGATTTTCAACACCTCTTAAAATTTATAACAAATCATACGTTAATTTTTAACGATTCAAAATTTGTGGATATATACTCAACTTATATATGTATAACATATCCAAAAATTACAACGATCCAACGGTCGGATTAAAATTATAACTCACGCAATAGAGCTATAAGAACACTGATTTTATTTTCGAACAATAAGTCACTCGTACCAGTTTCACTCAAACAGTCACCACGCAAAATTCACAAAGAATATTTGGGTGAATAAAATTTTTGTGCTTAGCTTACTTCCGGAGATTTCTTTAGATATATGGCTCGTCTCCTAATTCATTATACACAAAGAGTTATGGATTTTATAAAATGAAGTAATAAATTGATTTTTTTCTGAAAATCCCATATTTTGTTCTTCTTTTGATTTCTAGATTTCTCTCATTTGATTCATGCACCGTGAATTTAGTGTGAAAATATCACCATTCTTATATTATTATATAACCACATTATACATTTATAATGTAAGATAAAATATTAATTTTCAACAAAATACACTTTTCTAAGAATTCCTCCATTCTGATAAAATACTGATAAAAACCTCAGCATTAATTCCTTCATTTATAACCAAAATAAATATATCCATCATTTATATCCACATAAAATAAACATTTCTTAAACATATAAATCAATAATTAATTATTCACAAATAATATTACAGAATCACAATTATGACAACCAGGTCGTTCCCAAGAAAGAGGGGGGTTTTCGATAAGGATTTCTCTTTATTGGCGCGCAATTAGGTAACCAAACACATTTCCTAGACAGAACTTCCTTAAACATTGCCAATAATGCTCTCTAATAATATTATTCAAATAATATGAATTATCGATCTGATAATGGGAAATACTGTGCTTGACAATTATTGAACAACAATAATATAAAATATCAACGTAGTAATTATTAAATCAATAAAATAAAATATTAAACAATAATTACTGTAACAATTATTGAGTAGTGTCTTCTTACGTAACAATCAATAATTCAAAAAAATACTGTGCAATACCGTGTGCAACTGTGCAACCACGCGTATTACTGTATTTTAACCACCGGGTATTCCAACAGTGTTAACGGTAACAACTACGTCATTATTTATAAAAACTCATATTTGTCATTTTCTTCATCCGACAGTTATTCTGTTATGGGGCCCACAAATGGTTCCATCGTCGTACAAATATTCCCCGACAACAAGAATATTCCATGACCAAACGAATATTCCCAGACAACAATGAATATTTTATAACCACTTGCTTATTTTGAAAAAAAAATTCACCCATAACTTTAAACTTTAATCAATTTAACTATTTACTAAATAGAAAAATTGAATACTTTTATTTCATAAAATTCGGGATCTTACAAAGAAGGTGCCAATTTGATTGTCGCAAAAGTCAATTTTTTTCACATCATTATGTTCAGCATGGTTTAATACTAACATTTACTATGTTGTATATTTTTTATCAAGTCATTTGAGCATGCATATTCACTTCTATGTGTTTAGAAGATATGCATACGTTACCAGGACAGTGTAGAACACTTATACGGTGACAGAATTTGCAGAAAGAAGCCCGAACTCAACAGATCTGAAGAAGAGCTCTCGGATTTCCTTCGCGACGCAACTAAAAAATGACTTATAAAAGCAACCTGCAGGCCTTTATTAGCCACAGCTGGCCGAAGGTCCACCTATGGCTACTGCAGGTGCACCTGCAGCACCCCTACGTTAGTCCCACCCCTCTGTCTCGGTCCAATTCGAGTTGCAATGGAGTGCTCATAATCTGAAGAAGTCAAATCAAGAATAAACACGCTACGCGATTGAGCAGAATGGCTTACAATCCTGGTTTACTTAGACCGAGTGGTGGGTCTACACATCACTCATTGGTATTCGCCCGAGTATAGGGTACACTATGCCAATGATATTAGCAGTTACAAGTCACACTCGGCAATATCTTATGCACGTCCAATGCCGCCAATTCAGGGTCGTCACCCTAATTTCCAATCAGTACCCCGGCTGGGGCATCACACATTCTCACAACAGATCACCGACGGGGGTTACAATGCATTGTCCGTTGATACACACATCAACGAGGATTAAACAGATCCCCAGCGGAGGTTACAACGCATTTTGCGTTGATACACATATCAACAAAGGTTAAACAGCCTTGACATCATTGTAATCGTTGACAAGTAAATCCAACGAAGCGTCGAAAGCCATCCGATGATTTTCCGTTAATGTACACGTCAATGAGGATTAAACATATCCCGGCGGGGGTTTAAATACATTTTTCTTTAATACACATATCAACGAAGGTCAAACAGCCTAGACATCATTGTAACCATTGGCAAGTAAATCCAACGAAGCGTCGGAAGCCATCCAATGATTGTCCGTTGATGAACAAGTCAATGAGGATCAAACAGACCCCCGGTGGGGGTTACAACGCATATTTTTCGTTGATGCACACAACAAAGAGGATCAAATAGATCCCCGGTGGGGGTTACAACACGTATTTTCTGTTGATTCACACGTCAGCGAAGGTCAGGCATCCCTGACAACACATACTATTAGCAATAAATCTAACAGAACATTGATATGTCCAGGCGATACATACCAGGAAGGATCAACATCATCGGGGAGGATCGATGATGGAATATGTTATACACATCCTCAAATAGACAAAGCTTTATCCCCACAAATCTCTTGTACACGAGAGGCACATCTTCGAAGTAATGTCTGTATTAAGGATTAAGGACTTTGGTGATAGCCCCAACGTCAACATCCTAACAGATTTGGATCACAAGTCCAATCTTTTTGGTGAAGGCATCATTGCCAATCACTGGCCAAAGCAACAGGGAGCCGGAAACCATCCCAACATGTTAGAGAGCAATCCAACAATCCATATGCATCATGCATTTGCATCATGTTGATGCACATAGCATCGTATTTATCTTGTTGTATTTCAAGTGTCTAGGATTCTTTATCATATCCATGCCATTGCATTGCATGAATATGATAAAGAGGGGCATCTGTAGACACATAAAATTTTTTGCACGCCTGTCACTGACATTGTATGAGGGCAGATTCGTCTTTCAGAGTTAACCCTGAAAGACAGCTCATATCCAATCCAGATACTATCGAAAGTTCAGTCTCAACCCCGAAACACACATCGGGAGTATCAGTTCCAACCTTGGAGATAACCCTGAGGCATGCAGTTCCATTACTAGAAATTCCACCGGAGAAGGTCGATTCATCTCGGAGATAACCCCGAGATATTCAGTCTCAGTCCCAACACTGGAAGTAGCATTTACCAACCTTGGAGATAACCCCAAGGAGTGCAGTTGCAGTTCCGAAGTTAACCCCGGAAATGCGTGTTTCAAATGCATGCAATCAGCTTAAACCTTGGCACTCACACAGAGGCACTCAGTACAAGACCCGAAGATAACACCGGGAAGACATGCACACCTCAGAGATGACACTGATGACCTTCAACACTTGCAGTAGTCCAATCTCAGAGATACCCCTGAGCAACGTCTACTTTATTAGCCTAAACCGGAGATAACCCTGGTGACGCCACATCGCACCATCTCAATATTTCATACATACATTTCTACACAACAATGTCCCACAAGAACCAAGGAGGTCCAATCCTGAGTGACTATTGCACAGGGCAACAGATAGAATTTGAAGCTTGAAGACCGGAGGACATGGTCCCATCTTCCTGACTTCGTACAACCTCTAACCCCATGTCATTGCGCAACTCTCAACAATGGTGGTCCGAAATAGGTCTTACATAACTCATTCGGATGCTCGAATTGTAATTCTAAAAGTTCGAGCGGACATCACAATGCATGCATGCACGTACTTCTAGACGGCATGACCCGCGAATCTCGGGGCACCCCGGGCAGCCGCAGGTACACCTACGGCTCCCCCCTCTATAAATAGAGGGTTTGGGGTGGCCATTTTATAAGAGAAAAAGGCGAGGAAGCACTGTCAAATTTGCTTTGTACTCACCCTACATTGAATGTTTTCTCATTTTAAACACTTATGAGCTCACTATATCTTCTATTTTGTACCAGAAGGAGCCGAGTGTTCATCCATTTAAAGATATAGAAGTCTTCTTTAGCAGCCCACTATAAGCCTTTTTACATACTTTGAAGAATTTCTCTTCATCTTTGCACACACCATTCTTCACGTTGAGAGTTGTGTTGCGTGTGTATGCTCGAACTTCGGTCTGTGGTTTCATTTCAGTTTATATATATATATATATAGCCTGTGTCAGTGGTTGGACAATTGACACCAGTAGTTGGGACAGTGGAAGTGGAAGTGCAATCCCAATCTGTCGAATCCACTGAAGAAGCCTCGGTGGGGCAGCGCATTTTTACTGTCTAAGGGCTCAAGTTAGGTTGGCAATCTGAAGCTACGACGGTCGGGGCATCTCGCTCAATAACGGCAAGTCGTGCGTACTAGGTCCCTAAAGGCGCTTGGGGCAACCCTTCTAACATAACAATAGAAGTTCCCCGCCCGGAGAAGCGAGATCTACTGTGGTAGGATTTTGTTCTAGAGTTTCCACTCGGGTAAAATGGACATAAATTCATATTCGATGCCTTGACTTGAGTTTCGGATTCATTCGAACCAAAATGAACTACCCCATTACAATAGGGTGACGGGCAGCCAATCAGATTGACTTTGTGCCGTTACGTATTTGCCTTGGCGTATATCAATCTGATACGGCTCGGTGTGGATGGCAGGAATTACTGAAAAGGCCTATAAGTATAAGTCTTGGTTTAGTCCAGTAAGATATATAGGAGACTTTTCTCTCATATTCATACCGTTCTGTTGGACCCGAGCCACTATGACCAGGAGGAGAGCTCAAGTCAGTGGCAGGAGAAGGATATTTTAAAGGTAATGAAGAAGTGGAAGAAAGGATGAGTGGAGAACTACTTTTGTTTGGGATTTTGCAGCTCCAAGTTCATATTAGGCCTTGTGCTTGTTCGCTCATCAAGGAGACCTACGAGTACGTCTTTGACTTTTGTTTGGCTGGCCTTTAGCTAGCCCATGGATCAAAGCTTTTACCTGGACCACCCTCATGCTTCCACTTGGACAGGGATATTCATTATATATAGAAGGCATCGCACTGGCCCTAGCGCCTGATTCCTTTAGTAATTAATTTGACCTCTTCACCCGAAGTACCGCCGATTGCTTTAAGGCTGGAAGGACACACAACCACGAAAGGAGAAACTCCAAGAGATGCTTTCCTTAAGCTGGAGCAGCGTTAATCTTTTCTTTAAGCCGGTACCACAACACGAACCACGACCACGAAGGTCGAAGGCACAGGACTCGCCGCATTGGCATAAGACAAAGACATTTCGTGACCAGCCTATTTGACTTAAGGGGGAGGGGAACGAACGTAGCTAATTGGCAAAGAAGCTAGCTGGACTGAGCTGCTCCAGACTTGTTTAATCGGTTTTGTTAATTGGCTGCACTCCCGGCTCTGGAGAGAGTGATCCTCGGGTGACTGAACTACCCTACCTTGAGAGTAGGGGTAGGCCTAAGCTCAATGCCCTTACTCAACCACCAAGAGCAGCTAGAGTAAAGGCGTAATTTGCACATCCAACAGACTTTACAAAGGCTTTTGGATTATCCTAGTAAAAGAGCGATAAGTCATTTAGAAATAAAGGCTCTCAATCCCCCGGGGGAGTAATATCATATAGAAAGAAAAGAGAAAGAAATCAGAGCCGAAGCGCTAACTCTGACAGACTGCCGAGTTAAAAGAGGGGAAAAGAAAGTCTTCAATAGGTAATGCTAGTGATCATTCTAAGAGGAAGTAGCTCATACTACCGGGCATTTACATACGCCCAATCAAGGGGCGGTTACGCCAACAAAGATAGAGAGGGCTATAGCTAACGATGAAAATATAGGGGCTAACTTCAATAAATATAGATATGATTCACCACTAGCAAATACGAGTGAGAAGAACTCTACACCCTCGGGGTAAAAGAGACCTTTTTCCTTGAGCACTTGAGCAAAGGACTTTCACGACACGGCTAAGAAGGCATAAGTGGCTATCAGTGCTACTACTAGAATCTAATTAGCTTCGTTTCGATGGACTCGTTGTGAAGCCCTTATCGGCGGTTTCGAGCTCCTGTTGGGTTCACCCCCATTAGTGTTGGTTGGTATTTTTCTTGTTCTAACCAACCTTAAAATCGAATCCCCCCTAGTTCTCTGGGAGAATGCAATAAGAGCACAAGGAAGCGGATCCTTTAACAATAAACCAATAGATACCCCAGTGCAACAACTCTGGCAGCTCAGTCTAGTACAATCTCAGATCCGGAGTCGCCTA